>PVJC01035226.1:0-18366 GCA_004026665.1 Murina feae
TAGGGGATTTTAACTCTTATGACTGATAAGTACAAGAAAAGCAAAAGGGGGGTGTGTGATTAACTCTTGTAACTGATAAGTGCGGGCTTTTCTGGCTTCAGACGTGGATAGATTTGCAGCAGTGTCACTAGAGGGTCTAACACTTTCTGCCTTAACCCTACTTTCCTCAGTGTTGGATTTGATTTTCAGATTTTATTTCGCATTTGGCTGAGGAAAGTGATTGCTACTATTTCTAGGGTTTTGATATTTTCATAGCTTATGGTCTATCTTATCTAACTTAGCATTTTAACATCAAATCCTAGGAAGACTTTTTATGACATAGTTGGGGCACTTGGCCATTTCTGAACCGGTTACTGTGGCCGGTAGGCTTATGTTTTCCAATGAGCCAAAGTGGTCATGTGCCTAATTCTGGGATATAAGGGAGGGTTCGCTGTGATAGGCAGCCCTCCTAGGTCCTTATGAGGAGTGGGAGGTTTGGTTCCTCAAAGGAAAAACCAGATCAAGTTCCCAATTTAAAAAAATGCTAAGAAGGTAAATATCACATATGTGCACAGCACATTCCTCATCAAGTCATCAGATCTCTCAGAAATTTAAATGAAGATATGAGACTACTTTCAACGCTGACAATGTTGGTGATTGATCATCCTTCTCATCCCCCAATAGGTCAAACAAGCTGTAACTTACCAAACTAGATTCCTTTCCCTCCACTGTTAAGTCCTATCAGTTTCTAAAATCTCTGGAATCTTCACTTTACTTTATATCTAACATTGATCTCTACTTCAAGCTATAGTCCTCCCTCTTCTGGTCTACCAAAATTAAATCCTTACTGATCTGTCAATATCTACTGTGGTTTCCCTTCAGTCTGTTCTCCTCAGTGTAGAGTAGTGGTCTGTTCTGAATGCAAATATAATTTTATGTTTCCTGTCTTCCATATATACTTCAAACTTTAAAAACATTTCATTAGAAATTATTAACTAGATTTCCATCTAGCCCTTTACCACCTCTCCAACTAATCTTGCTCAAGCATTTCCTTTTATATAAATGAAATTATACATTCTTATAGTATCATCTACCTCTCCCTTTAACATTTATTATACTTAGTTTTACACTTGTGTATGAATGTTTGATGAATGTCTAGTTTCTCCACTAGACTATAAAAGCTGATACCATGTCTGTTTTCCATGATCATTTAATTTCATTAACTAGAATGTGGCTTGGCTTTACAGTGGAAAATAAATATTTTTTTTCATTAATTAACTGATTGATTACTATAAAGAGAACTGCATGGTAACTAGGACAATTTATTTGTTTAACATCTGTCTCCAAAAGCTTTCTAGTCAATTGCTTATGGATTTAGACTCTCCAGTATAATTTGACTTGGAGGTTTATAGAAAACATTGTGCAGCTATCAAATTACAAGTATGGGGATGTTTGAAGAATATGTCAGTGCATGCTTATGTTCATGTGAAATAGAGTGAAGGGAATATTCAGGTTATACAGTGGCAGGGATATGCTGATTGAAATCAGCAAGGAGTAGGACTTTGGATTGGTTGCACATCTTCCCCCTCTCCCCCTAATAGCAATATACCATATTTTCTGGCGTATAAGATGACTGGGCGTATAAGACGACCCTCAACTTTTGAGAAGATTTTCTTGGGTTAAAAAGTCCGGACAGAGACTGTATGTGGCACAAAAAAGAGCCAACCAGAGACACTTGCGGTCTCCATCCGGCTCCATTGACGACCCCCGACTTTTTTGAGATTTTCCTGGGTTAAAAAGTTGTCCTATACGCCGGAAAATACAGTATGTTATTTTTCTAGTTGAAATCCCCATTTTCCTTTTGTGCTTTTTACATTCTGTGTGGCTTAAAATGTATTTGCTGCCGTGGGCACTTACTTTTAGAGAAGAAGCAGGACATTTTTGTGCCAACTTATACCTCAGAAAGCAAAGACCATTGTCTAAAGTTGGTACTGTACTATGTGGCCGGCCTGTTTCTCCCCAGCCTTGAGCATCACACTGGGGAAATAATTTGCCATTGGATGGGAGGAAAGGCTATTTTTATCTCTTCTTCTGTGGCAGGACTGGGTCCCTTCTGTGTATAGTTCTTTCCTCTCCTTAGATGTAGACAATCCATTCCTTCTGCAGTTCCCTTGGGACTACTGCATGAGTAAAAATGAAATGACTTTATGTGAATAAAGATGAAAAGAGAATTTAATTGATATAAGTTTAGTTTCTTTGTTACTTTAAAGATGTTTGGGTTCACAATTTATATGTAATATTTACTAAACTTGAAGCAATAATTTCTTCAACTGCAGACATCAGATTGCTGAAGCACGGTTAAGAAAATTGTGCATGTATACCACTCTAAAGTACAAGGTATATACTTTAGTGTAGTGGTGAAATACTTTTTTTCTTTATTGGTCAAGGTATTACAAATGTGTCCTCATCTCCCAGTAACCCCCAACCCCCTCCCCCCCAACTCATGCTCTCATCCCCCTGTTGTCTGAGTCCATTGTTTTGGCTTATATGTATGCATACAAGTCCTTCGGTTGATCTCTCCTCCCAACCCCCACCCTCCCTCCGGGGATCAACAGACCTATTGCTGCTTCTCTGTCTCTGGGTCTGTTCCTGTCCATCAGTCTGTGTTGTTCTCTATATTCCTCAAATGAGTGAGATCATATGATATTTATCTTTCTCTGACTGGCTTATTTTACATCTATCATGTGAGTTAATAGAACAGTTGATAGAGTTAGGAGAAAGAAAAGGAAAAATGCTGGGAGTAGTGATAAGAGGATGCAGCATTTTATAAACATACTGAAACTGTACCTGGAGAATTTGATCTTGATCTCAATCTAAGTGCTGATTTTCAATTGTGTTCAATACTAGTTTCACCTTTTCCCCTTTCACTTCCCTTTAACAATCATCCTAAATGCTTAACACAGTGCCTTGCATATTCCAGCCTCTTGATAAATGAATATTTATTAGTTGAGTGAAGGAATAAATGGATGAAGAGTGAACAGATGAATGATAAAATTCTAGACTTCCCCATTCAAATAAATATACACATCAGCTTCCCTGATCAAGATTTGAAAACAGAAGAATCTGTTAATAACTTAAATAATGTGAAAGTATTGATTTGATCTAAAATTTTAACAATGGAGTTTTCAGAAGTTGGATTGCTATATCCAAAATGCAAGTGGTAAATGAAATAGGGTACATGCAAGTGGTAAATGAAATAAGATAGCTTGAAATTAACTTATATCATGAAATAAGTATTCTTTAATATTGGGATAATTGATGGGTAGGCTCACAAGATAATTTTTTAAAGATTTTGCTCTTATTCTAGCTTGACTTATTTCTAGAGAATATTTTCCCTGATATTTAGATCTATGTGGTTAATATCATTTGTTGGTTTTACTTATTTGAATATTTGAATATGGTTGTGGTAAAGAGTGTGGACTATGGTGTCAGACAGATTTGGATTTAAGTCCCTAATCTGCTACTTAGAAAATTATTCAACTTGTCAAACCTTAGTAAGATTTTTTTATATATATAAAATGGAGATGATACCTGCTATAAGAGGTTTTGGCAGGATGTAATTAATATATGTAAAGTGCTTAGAACAGTATTTGGAATATGGTAGACATTCAATAATTTGAAACAACTGTTTTCCCCCCATCATGTTTTGTTCTGCAGCTTTCCCCACAAATAAACCAGATAAAGATGCAAGACATGTAATAAAAGTGGTAAGTATGGCTCTTATATTTGTATTTCGCATATATTTGACTTTTTCTTTTCTACTTTATTTTTGTAAAAATGTTTCTCATAGTTTTCATAATTTTACTTATCATTAAACCTAATGTTATGATGTAGTTTCACACTGTTAAAATGTGAAGACTGGAGGACTTTATTCTTTAGTGTTAACATTTATAACTCTTGTATCTTATATGGCTATATAGCCTCTTTTCCCTCCCCCACTCCCCCTCTTCCTTCCTATCTACTCTAGATGATATGGTTGTTACAGGCAGGATGAGGCTTAGTTTGTGTTTGTGTCCCCTGTATCTAGTGCAGTGAATGAGATACAGTAGATACTCAGTAAAGGTATTATGTAGAATGAACCCCCAGGTAGTTGCAGTGTATTGTGATGTGCCTGTTGGTACACATTGTGTGTCTGTGTATGCATGTAGTTCTGAGTGCTTTTAGTAATTTCTTTCAATAAGAAGACTACTTTCATGTGTAAGTGTGTGTAGAGATAGCATTATAATGTGTTAAAGTTAAAAATCAGAGTCTTTTAAGTTTACTTAGTATTTTTTTTTAGAGATTTTCAAGGGAAATCTGGTGCCTGTATTTTATAATAAATGATTAAAGTACTATTATATAATACATATGTATATTCATATTTTCTTAGTTGTAATACCAATTTTATCTTTAGAATTAAAAAAAATTAATCGTTCTTTTCTTTTATAGGAGTATCAGGAAAATGGCCCATTATTTTCAGAACTTAAATTTTACCAAAGAGCTGCAAAAAAAGAATGCAGTAAGTAAAATTAGCAAAACAGTTTACTTCCACATATATACTTGCTAAAGTGAGTGTAAATATTTTTGTCTTTTTCTAGCCTTCTGGAAAATTCTTTTCAATTGGAAATGTTATTGTAAAATGGTTCAGTTAACTGTTACAACATATAAAAAAGAGAGATGGTGTACAAGTTTTGATATCACATGACAGTGGGTTATATATTACAAAATTGTTTCTACTATTTTACATACTGTATTGTTGATTCAAGCTACCAAGAGTTCTCTAAGTATAAAAGATAATAGAATGAAATTTAAAAAACAAACAAAACACATCCATTTGGATAGGAAGGTTTCAAGGAAAAATAATTAAAATGGGCAGTAGATATTTAAACAAAAGGAATGATCTTAGAATGGATTAGAATAGGTGTATAGATACGATTAAATGTTAAGATTTAAAAATTAAGTTAAAAATGCTAGAATGTGAATGTTAGTTGGAGCTGAGTATCAGATATGAAAACTACCAGTTAGTGGATTTGAATGTGAAATGAGATGAGCAGAGCTAAAGAAGAATAAAAAAAATTATAAACACTATGTTATACATGGACTAGGTGAAGCTTTAAGGAAGTTCATTTGAATAATGACTTTATAGTCAAGGTCCTTTACATTATGTTCAGGAAAAAGAATGATGAGACTAGCCTCAATAATTAACTTTTTTCCCTTAGTAAAATCTTCTAAGCATTAATATTGTAGTCTTTACTGACTGCTTAAAGTATGTCAGGGTGACAAATAGAATCCATTAAATTTGATTGTTTATCAGTAGAGCTGTCTTAATCATTAAACATACATGGTAGAAAAGTGAAAAATTAAATAAGTTACGTGATTGTTTAAGTGGATTTGATTTTTTTCAAAGCTACATTTAATTTTAAAAAATCTGTATAATATACTTTCAGATTAAGAAAATTTATCTGTCCAATTTCTGTTTGTTTGTTTTTTTTGTTTTATTTCTTTGTTTTGTTTTTTCTACCATGGCTTTAGATTGTTAAGTAATAAGTAAGAAAATCTTTTGATGGTTAACACATTATATTTAAAAATTTTACTAGCATGGAAGGGAATTACTTTTTTTATGAACACAAACATTTGTGTATATGATAACAATGTATTTTTTGACTACTTTTGATTTGGTTATAACATTCAATTTAAAAATTCTCTAATAGAATTTTAAACCATTAGATATATTTAATTTATAAATTTTTTTTAGGAAAGTATTATTTCTATTTAGGTTAGTTAAATAAGTTTTAATATCAATGTAAAAGTACGAAATACCTTTTTAAAAACATATCATTTTTTTCTGTTAAATTTGTCTTTGCAGTAAAAAAATGGATAGAACACAAACAACTTGATTATTTAGGAATTCCCGTGTTTTATGGATCTGGTCTTACTGAATTCAAGGGAAAAAGGTAAAATGAAATCATTATCCTATATAATAAAAGGCTAACATGCAAATTGACCGAACAGCAGAACAACTAGTCGCTATGATGCACTCAACGCAGGAGCTGCCCTCTGGTGGTCAGTGCGCTCCCACAGAGGGAGAGCTGCTCAGCTAGAAGCTAGACTCATGACTGGTGAGTGCAGCGACAGTGGCGGGAGCCTCTCCCACCTCTGCAGCAGCGCTAAGGATGTCTGACTGATGGATTGGACATCCCCCAAGGCCTCCCAAACTTTGAGAGGGTGCAGGCTGGGCTGAGGGACACCCCATCCCCTGAGTGCACCAATTTCATGCACCAGGCCTCTAGTAATCAGATATTGTCCAGTCACTATTATTAATGTGGCCAATTAATTATCTGTTGCTATGTAAGAAATTACCCAAACTGTGCTGTTTCTTAACAACCAACTGGTATTATCTCTTTTTAAAAAAATATATTTTTTCTTGATTTCAGAGAGTAAGGGGAAGAGAGAGAAATGGAAATATCAATGAGAGAAAATTATAGATCAACTACCTCCTGCATGCCCCCCTGCTCCGCTGGGGATCAAGCCCGCAACCTGGGCATGTGTCCTGATCAGGAATGGAACCGTGACCTCCTGGTTCATAGGTCGATGCTGAGCCACACTGGGTGGGCAAACTAATATTACTGTATTTTCCAGCGTATAAGACAACTGGATGTATAAGACAACCCCCAACTTTTGAGAAGATTTTCCTGGGTTAAAAAGTCTGGATGGAGACCGTATGCGGCACAAAAAGGAGCCGACCGGAGACACTTGCGGTCTCCGTCTGGCTCCATTGACTACCCCCGACTTTTGAGAAGATTTTCCAGGGTTAAAAAGTCGTATTATACACCGGAAAATACAGTATCTAAATTTCTGTGGATCCATCTATATATATAAAAGGCTAGGTGATCATCCAACCAGCAATTATGATGCACAATGACCACCAGGGGGCAGACACTCCAACTGGTAGCTATGAAATGCACTGACCACCAGGGGGCAGATGCTCAATGCAGGAGCTGTCAAGCTGTGGTGACTTGGCAGTGGCGGTTCTTGGGTGATGCATCCTGGGACCGGAGAAGAGGGAGCTCGATTCTGGGGTCTGTCATCCAAGATCTGCCTTCTTGCAATCCAGGACCCCTTGGGGGATGTCGGAGAGCCAATTTCTGCCCAATCCCCGCAGGCCAAACCTAGGGACCTCACCTTCTGGAGGGACCCTTCTCGCTCCGCAGATGCCCTTCGAGCCGTGGCACTGCCCCACCCAGGTGCAGCTGATCTAGGAGGGACTGCAGGAGGTTGGCTTCAGAGTGGTTCTGGCCCATCTCGCCCAGTCCTGCTTTGCTGGCCACCTTCTAATTAATTTCCTGTCAGTGTGCATGAATCTGTACACTGGGGCACTAGTTATCTATAACTGCCTTATC
Organism: Murina feae; assembly: GCA_004026665.1. Taxonomy (NCBI): domain Eukaryota; kingdom Metazoa; phylum Chordata; class Mammalia; order Chiroptera; family Vespertilionidae; genus Murina; species Murina feae. The sequence continues at coordinate 7,419 of PVJC01035226.1, forward strand.
TGAATGGGTCTAGCTCAGGACTGCCTATGAGGTTGTAATCAGCTGTCTCTTGGTCTGCAGTCATCTCAAGGCTAGACTGGGGAATGTTCTACTTTAAATTCATTTATGTGGCTGTTGGCTGGCTGAAGAAGATCTGCTTCTAAATTCACTCATGTCATTGTTGGCAGGCCTCAGATCCTCTCCATGCAGGTCTCCCCATTGGTATTACAAAGACATGGCAGCTGGCTTCTCCTAGACCAAGTAACTCAGAGGAGGGAGTGAGGCGCACACACATACAGGAGCATCCATCCAAGAAGAAAGTCACAGTCTTTTTATAATCAAATGTGAGAAGTGATATCCTATTGCTTCTACTGTACTCTCTTCGCTAGGAACAAGTCACTAAAAGTTGCCCATACTCAAGAGAGGAGGATTAATAAAGCTCTACCTCTTTAGGAGAAGCAAAACAATTTTTGAAAATATTTTAAAAACCACCAAGTATAGCTAATCATCACATAAACTGATAAATCACTAATAGTAATATCAAAAAGAAAAAAGAAATGCTGTCATTTGTTAGGTACCCATTTTGGCCTTTCAACAGCCTTTTAAAATAGGAGATTCCTTTTTCTTAGGTGAAAAAATAGGCTCAGAAATTTAAATGAAAACAAAATGAACAAACAATAATCTAACAAAGTAAAGGGCTGCCAAAAAGAGACTGAATGGCTAAGCATGGTTGGTACATCCCTATCATGCAATGTTATACAGTGAAAGTCAGAGCTATATCCATTGACTTGGAAGGATTTCAGTGAGATATTACTGAAAAACGTATGATGCAGAAAAGTGCATTTAATAAGATTGCAAGACAAATGAAGACAAAAGTTTTGTAAAATGAAGACAAAAGTTTCTGTATGTCTGTGCTTGGGTGTGTACACATAGATAGATATAGAATAGGGTCCTATGTGAGTATGTAAGTGAAGGGAAGAACAGAAGGGGTAGATGTGCCAAACAGTGAAGGAAGGAACAAGTGCATTTAAGAAAAGGCACGTTTCTAAATGTATAGAGACAGTACATATGATTTTATAAGGTCAAAACAAATATAAATAAATTTTCTGTATGGACAAGTAATTTGTTCAAGGCTATATGGCGAGAAGGTAATGGACTCAAAATGAATTAAATTCAGGACTATTTAACATAGAAAGATTTTTTCCCCTGTGATCTAAGACAGTGGTCACCAACCAGTGGTCTATGGACCACTGGGTGGTCTGTGAGGTCCGAAAGGTTGGCGACCGTTGATCTAAGACATTGTGATCTAAGCACAGCATTCTCTTCTAGGAAAATAACTGCAAAATAAAATACTAAATAACATCTTTCTGCAAAAGAACATTATTAATGTACATTCATTCTCTAATGTTTCATATTGCATTGTTCTCTATTGTTAGATTGGGTATACTTTTTCTTTTTTCAGTTCATAAATAGAAAGTTTCAGGAATTACCATCTTAAGATCCCCTTTTCACACCTTCCTCTTACAGTTACAGATTTATGGTAATGGAAAGACTAGGAATGGATTTACAGAAGATCTCTGACCAGAATGGTACTTTCAGAAAGTCAACTGTCCTGCAGCTAGGTGTTCGGATGGTAAGAAGGAATGACTACTTTCACGTGGTTCTATTTTCAGATTATTTACTTGTTACAGATCGTTGCCCTTTGTGGATTTATCAGAGGAGGAAGGATTATTGCTCTAGAAATGTCACTTATTGAGAGTAAGGGGCTGTTTTTGGTGAAATTGATAATGGTGGGCTCTGTAAGTGACAGAATATGCTGTGTTTGGCACTACAGATTTGATTAGGCATTGGTTCTACTGTCTGATTTTCCCCACACGGCTTTGTTTTACATACCAGAACAAGTTTGCTTTCCTATAAGAATAACATCTCTTTTGTCAGTTATATTTATAATAATACTAATTATAGCACATTATACTATTTCCCATACTAAACATGATAGTATGGGGGTGCTGTACAGTTTTGATTATGAGTGTGGATGGTGGCAGTAATTAATATGGCAATGAATAAAAAAAAATACATACATATATATATATATATATATATATATATATATATATACTTTTGCCAAATAAGAAGCAATGAAATCTTAATAGCACCCGTGCACACATTTTGTTTATACCACATAGTTGTCTTATCTTGTCTGTGTTTGGTTTGCCTATGCTCCATTTTGTTTGTTTCCATCTTAAATAGAATGAAAATACTCATGCCAGATTGGGATGTGACAAGTAGAACTCGTTAATTTTCCCATTTGCCCCTTCATCCATCTACCCAGCCAGCAGATGTTTATTGAGTACTGGGTGTAGGTAACATGCAGAGCTCAAGAGATTCAAAGGTTAAACTAAGGTTTATTCTGTTTCTATACAGAGGGAGATGCCTTTCTCTGTGCAAGGTGTTTTGTCCTGGGGTCCCCAAAACTTGGTTTATAATTATTCCTTGAGAAAGGAATTGCTGAGTGGGCTTCAGGATTATTGCAGTTTAGATCTCTGATTTTATTGGGTTTTGCTCTTGGCACAGTGTGATTTGGCCACTGGGCTGTTAGGAACACAGGCATTGTTAAATTTTGGTTTTCTTTCATTAGAGTTTCAATTGAAACACTTGATACTAAAGGATCATTTTACTTAACTTTTCTCAGGATGAGTAGCCAGTACAGGTGATACTTTAGAAAAGATAAATAAATAATTGCAAAGCATGTCACTGTCATTATTAATATGAAAAAATAAAAGTACACGTTATTCCAAACTCAAAATCTTCAAGTTGATCAAGAGTTCTAAATAGACGTTACTATAACCTTACTTATTTCTTTTCACAGTTGGATGTACTGGAATATATACATGAAAATGAATATGTTCATGGTGATATAAAAGCAGCGAATCTACTCTTGGGTTACAAAAATCCAGATCGGGTAAATACAATATTAAACTTCGCTTTCATAAAGAGTCCTCAAAGTGCCATATTGAGAGATTCAAAAAACAAACTCCTAATCCAGATGGGTTTACAAATGAGGACTTAACATGATGAATGTTGTGATTTATCTTACCTTGGTTATATAACTTTTAATGCACTAAACTAATAAGTGATTGGATGAGAAAATTGAGACTCAGAGGGCTAAATAATTTGCTAATGCGCAACTAGTTCACAAGTGGCTGAACAGGAATTTAACCTGAGCAAATATAAAGACCCATCAGTATCCAGTGGGAGAAGAGATGGGTTTTATGCAAAGAAAATATAAAAAGTTGTCATTTGTTGTAATACTTATCTATCATTTGTTGTAATACTTTAAGCAAAAAAAAAAAGAGTTGTCACATTAGTTCCTCCTGTGTGTAAACAACCAAGCTTTCAATAGAGCAGCAATTCCAGTAGAACTTTCTGTGATGATGGACATATTCTGTATATTATTGTCCAGTGCAGTAGCCATTAGCCTCATGTGGCCATTAAGCATTTGAGTTGTGGGTATAACACCAAATGCTGGCGAGAACGTGGAGCAACAGGAACTCTTATTCATTGGTGTTGGGAATACGAAATGGTGGAGGATCATTTGGTAGTTTTACAAAACTAAACATATTCTTAGTATTTGATTTGCAGTTATACTCCTTGGGATTTACCTGAAGGAGTTGGAAACGTAAAACCACACAAAAACCTTCCCATAGGTGTATGTAGCAGCTTTCTTTGTAATTGCCAAAGTTTGAAGCAACGAAGATGCCCTTTAACAGGTGAATAGATAAATAAACTGTAGCATATCTAGATAGGGCAGTATTGCTCAAAATTAAAAAGAAATGAGCAAGACATGAACAGATGTGGAGGAACCTTAAGTAATGCATATTATTAAGTGAAAATCTATATAATTCCAATTACATAACATTTTGGAAAAGGCAACACTATGGAGACATAGGGTTATTAGGGTTTGTTTTTGTTGTTGTTAATGTGTTCTTACGTATTTTGGATATTAATCGCTTATAAGATACATGGTTTGCAAATATTTCATTCTATCCCATAGGTTGCCTTGTTATGTTTTTGATGGTTTTCTTGGCTGTGTAGAATCTTATTAGTTTGACGTACTCTTTCTTGTTTGTTTTGGGTTTGTTGCCTATGCATTTGATGTATACAAAAAATCATTGCTAAGACCTGTTTGTGTTCATATCATTAAAATATCCTTACTACCCAAAGCAATTGACAGATTGAGTGCAATCTCTATTAAATTTTCAATGCTATTTTTCATAGAAATAGAAAATACCATCTTAGAGTTTGTATGGAACTACAAAAGACCCTGAATAGTCAGAGCAATCTTGAGAAAGAACAAGGACGTGATAGTTCCTGATTTCAAACTCTATTACAATGCTAGAGTAATTAAAACACTATGCTACTGGCATAAAAAACAAACAAACAAAAACAGTCCAATGGAACAGAGTAGAGAGCTCAGAAGTAAACCCAGGCATACACGATCAAGTAATCTTTGACCAAGACACCAAGAATATACAACAGGAAAAGGACAGTCTTTTCAATAAATGTCGTTGGGAAAGCTGGATGTCTATATGCAAAAGAATGAAATTGGACTTTTATTTTACACTATACACAGAAATTAACCCAAAATGGATTAAAGACTTAACTGTAAGATCTGAAATTATAAATCTAGAAGAAAACATAAGGGAAAAGTTGAATTTTAATTAATTTAAATTTTAAGAACCCCATGTGGCTAGTAGCCACTATATTACACAGCAGAGATGTTAAAAGATTAAAAAAATGAGTCTATAAAAAAGTACAAAAAATGTAGTTGAATATTTAAGTTAATTTTATATGAGGGAATAAATTTTAAGTAAAAAAATATAAAAGAAAAAAATCTTAGAAAATACTGAGAAATTTCAAATTTTAAGCTATCTGTATATTTTTTAAAAATTGAAAAAAATGAAAGGCAATGAGAAAGAAGCAAGTATATTATGAAAAATATTTGAGGATATATAGCAAGATATAAAAACATTAATAAAAACACCAAATACTTTCTTAAAGCGATGATTGAAGGAATGAATTGACAGAATAGAGAAATGTGACTGCCCAAGAAATAGATGAGAAAAATTGTGCTGTCACTAAAAACTAAGAGATATACAAATCAAAACAGAGAGGCAGGATTTTAAAAGAACTTACCAATTGGGAAAAGCCTAAAATACTAATCTGATTATATTGAGGCTAATGAGATAGAGAATGCCAGTGGGAATGTAAATTCAGTGGGAGTAGAAGAAATTGTTAGTGGAAGGCCAATTTGGCAATCTATATCAAAAGCCTTTTCAAGTCTGCATACTTTTTTTAAGGGTAGGTTTATTAATGTATAATTTACAAACAGTAATATTCACTTGGACTAATATAATACACAGCTTGATGTGTTCTGACACACGAATATCAGGTAACCACCATTATGATCAAGACAGGGAGCATTTCTATCATCCTCAAAAGTTCTCTTATTCCCCTCTGCAGTCAGCCCCTTCCCTCGCCCCCAGCCCCTGGCGGTGATTCTGCCCCTATAGTTTTTGCATTTTTAGGGATGTCATATAAATTGAATTCAAGGATATGTACTCCTTTCCTCTGGCTTCCTTCACTTAGCATATTTTTTAGATTTATCCATGCTGTATTCATGGATATTCATTCCTCTTTAATGATGAGTACCATTCTATTGACAATTACTTCACTTTCTTTATATTTCCCTGTTGATGGATATTTGTGTTGTTTCCAGTTTTGGCAATTATGAATAAAGTTTCTATAAACATTTACCTACAGGTTTTGGTATAGGTATATGTTTTAACTTGAGGGTAGATACTAGGAGTGGAATTGCTGGATCATATGGAATTGTATGTTTAACGTTAAAAGAAACAGCCAGAGTTCCAGAGTGACTGTACCATTATCTCTTCCCACAAGCGATTCCAGTGGCTTCACATCTTGCCACCACATGGTTTCATTAGTTTTTAAATTTTTGCCATCATAGTAAATGTGTAGTCATGCTGTTTTAATTTGTATCAGCCAACTCTAATGACTAATGATACTGAGTAATTGTTATGTGTTTATTTGACATTCACTTACCTTCTTTGGTGAATTAAATGTGCCCATTTTAGTTGGGTTCTTTATTTTATCATTCTATTTCTTTCCTATATTAAGACAAGTTTATGTTTTGAGGATGGGATCCCTTTGCCAGATGTGCGGTTTTTTTTAAGATATTTTCTACATTATGTTGCTTATCTTTTCATTCTCTTATTTATCTTTTAAAAATCAGACATTTTTAAATTATGATGAGGTCCAGTTTATGATTGGTGCTGCTTCTCTTCTAAGCTAGAATCCTATATAATAAAAGGCTAATATGCAAATTGACTGAACAGCCAAACAACTGGTCGCTATGACATGCACTGACCATCAGGGGGCAGACACTCAATGCAGGAGCTGACCCCTGGTGGTCAGTGCACTCTCACAGGGGGAGTGCCGCTCAGAAGCCAGGCTCATGGCTGGCAAGCTCAGCGGCAGTGATGGGAGCCTCTCCCACCTCCACTGCAGCACTTTGGGTGTCCAACTGCCAGTTTAGTCAGACATCCTCAAGGCCTCCTGGACTGTAAGAGGGCATATAGGCTGGGCTAATGAGCCCCCCTTACCCCCCTACCTCCCCACCCCCAAACCTCCCCACTGAGTGCACGAATCTAAGTGTATGAATCTCAAGCACTGGGCCTCTAGTCACTAAATGTTTTCTCATAAGTTTCCTTTCCTTTGTTTTTTTGCATGTATCTGTCCAGTTTTCCGAACACCATTTTATTGAAGAGACTGTCTTTACTCCATTGTATGCTCTTGCCTCCTTTATCAAATATTAATTGACCATAAAGACATGGGTTGATTTCTGGGCTCTCTGTTCCGTTCCATTGATCTGTATGCCTGTTATTGTGCCAGTACCAGGCTGTTTTGATCACAGTAGTATAGTTTTATATATAGTATAGTTTGGTATATGGTATAGTTTGATGTATGGTATAGTTTGATATATGGTATTATGATCCCTCCAACTTTGTTCTTTCTCAAGATTGCTGCATTTTGGCCATTTCTGGATAACTCCATATTTGGAATTTTAAAGACTGATTTCAAAATGTACACTGCTTACCTTCTTTCTTCTGTCATCTTCATCATTTTTTTGTTGAAAGAAAAAAATTTAACTTTATATGTGGAAAAAAGTCTTATTAAAAAATCTGGGATTTCTTATGTACTTCTCTATATTGACTTTATTTTAAGAAATCTTTTTTTTTAGATGAAAGACTAAAGAAAATGCTTCAGCAGTAATCTTGTATTTAGTAAAAGAGGAGGAAAACAACTGTACTGGTTTGGTTAAATTTTTTAAGTTTAAAATTAAAATATATTAAGAAACATCTACTTATAGAAGAGGTACATCTTCAGAAAAGATTATATAGATGTGTATGTGTGTATAAAAATTTCATTTCATATTTTCAACGTACTAGGCATTATGTTACATTCTTTAAAAAACTAAAATTCCTAATTTATGCTTCCCTGTTAGAAAAGTTGATATCATTCTTAGTCTGCCTGTTGTCTGACTTCTGTTTTCCACCTCACTGACTTTGGTATATGATAGGGTGTTGCACAATTGATTATTAGAAAGTTGTGCGTGTGGGTGCTGATGTATATAGAATTTGGAAGTTGAATGTGCTTTCTGATTTCATTGCTTATAATGGCACCAGAAATGATACTGAGTGGTGGTTGTGCTCCTGAGAACCACCCATTGAGCAATACCTCCCAGTGTCACTTGGGAAGAAAGTGGAACCATTTCCGGTGAAATCGGGGTTAGGACACGTTTTCTGATCTCAGAGCTGCCCGTGCGCTCTCACGTGCGGAAGGCCACTCTTTGTGGACCGCAAGCACGTTGTTTATCACACCGGCATGTATTCCTGCTCTGACAGGAAGCCTTTCGTGATGGTTCTGGTTTATAGTGATCCTTTCCTTTTGTGATTTCCTTTAGCTTCTGACTGTATTTTAAACGCACAAGCGTTCCAGTGTCACTGTGTGTTGTCTTATGTTCAGGACTAGAATGAACTCCTTGAGGCTTATGGGTAGGTGCCCTTCTCTTCCTTTGCATTACTCACAGCACCTAGGTTAGTGTTCCTTTCGGAATAATCCTTCAAGAAATACTTCACTGGCTTATCTGGATGTGAGGCCAGTCTTGATGCCCTACCTGTTACGTTCCTTAGGGCCTGGAACACTTTGATAGTTCAGCGCCCCCATGATCCATGTGTTTCCACCAAACCGCCTGCTCAGTTGAAGAGAAGGCCTCACAGGGAGAGGGAGGACAGTTTTCCACATCAGTGTCAGGAGTGATAAATATGCCTGAGGAAGCCTGTCATGACTTAGGGTTGTGCTGGACTGACAGTCAAGAGACCCGGGTTTAGTCCCAGTTCCGACACTGAGCAGAATTGCAGCCTTCAGCAAATGATTTAATCTGTGCAGACTTTGGCTTTCTAGTGTATAATATGTGGGGCTTTGACTAGGGGATCTCAAAAGTTCCTTCTAGCTCTAAAATTCTGTGATTCTCTGAAAATGTGTGTTTTTAGCTTTGTTTTTTATTTTATTTATTAAATTTATGGGGATGACATTGGACCACAGGAACATACAGGTTTGAAAATGTGTTTTTCAAGTTCATTGCAGAAGGTAATGTTTCTAATAATGTTTCCCAGGTGTCTTGCCTGTAGTTGTATAGCTAAAGAAGTTCAAGTGTTTAAATTTAAGCAAAATTTAATGTTCTGGGAGCAGGAATCATAGCAACTGACCTGTGTCTTGCGGCAAATACTCACTTTCAGATTCCCTAGGATATCCACAGGGTAGGGTCATAAGCCTCATTAAAGCTGCTTGTTCACTGTTTGCTAGAGGGAATTCTAACACAATCCATTTATCAATCACAGTTACTTGTAAAATGGAGTGTGAATGTGTTCGTAAGAACTTTGCATGATATGTGTACAAGATGTATTTGCCATTTAGAGATAACCTTTTCTTTGTTGAACACACATGAAATTTAGTCCTGTAACATATGTTCGTATTTCATTATCTCCAGAGGAGTGTTATGTGTCTTAGCGTGGTGTGATACCATGCTATTACTAGATGGCACAGTTGGTACTGCTATTAAATTTGTGTGGTATCAGGTGGATAGGGTTATATTCTGGATTAAATCACATGGTGGTGTATGTAGTCACGTAGAGCATGCGTGTTATGTTCTTTGTAGTGAGGCTCTGCTGTATATATCTAGTTGAGTAAAGAGACATTGAAATTTGTATGATTTTAGCTACTTGAACTTTAAACATTTGTTGAGTTTAATATTATTTAAAATATACACTTTTACTGGATTTTTTGGTCTCAGTATAGTTATTTATCATAATAAATTTGTTGTTTTGAAATTTAATAACTTGTATGTAATTGGTGTTCAAAGACCAATTCTGTCATTTACTACTTTGGTATTCTTTCAGTATTATGTGTCAAATGAAAATAAAGTCATCCCCAAATTTTATTTCCATCACATATTCTATAATGTGTCGATACTACTATTTTTAACTCTGTTATCTGATACGTAGTAGTGTTCCTGTTATCAGAATTTATTCTTAACGTGTATATTAAGATGACTGATTTTAAATCAGATTAAATCCATATTTTTATAATTCTCATTTCAAAATACTATGTAAATGATAGCTATGTGAATGTGGATTACTAAGAATGATGAGTAAAAAATATTGAATAAAACAACCTCATAAATATAATTTAGAAGCTGTGTTCTCCATATTCAAAATTAGTATTTTGTGAAGCTTACTTGCCAGGACTGAGACTCTGAGACAGGTGAGAATCTGTTAAGTATATAATTTTGCCTCTAAGAGGATACCTTTTTTTTCTAATTTTTAAAAAATATTCCCAGTAATAGAGGATTCCACATACTCATTACTTTGACTTGAAAATTAAGGTTTTGAAGTTTTGTTTTATCTGGTTGTTTTTTTTTTTTTTTTGGCTGAAATTTTTAAAATTAATTATAGATATTAAGAAATTTTGCTTCTAAATACTTAAATATTTATTGCATTTCTGAAGAACAAGGACAGTTCATCATATTGTAACAATGCCATTAACCACACTTAACAAAATTACATCATTCCTAATCTATAATAACAAAAGCTTAATATGCTAATTAGACCGACAGCCAAACGACCATCCAGATGTCCTTCCAGACAACCTTCTGGACAAAGCCAGCGTTGGCGAGGGCACAGGCAAGCCACCATGGCTGTGAGGGCCAAGGCAAGCCATTGAGGCTGCGAGGGCCGAGCCTTATATGAATTTTGTGCATCAGGCCTCTAGTTATCAAATAAAGTTTTATTTCTTCCACTTTCTTCTTTACCCTAAAATTCATCAGAAAATGGGAGTACAATTTCTTTTTTTCTTTTTTTTTTAATTTTTATCTCTATTGTTCAGATTATTACAGTTGTTCCTCTTTTTTCCCCCATAGCTCCCCTCCTCCCATTTCCCACCCCAACCTCTGTCCTTGCCCCCCCACTGTCCTCATCCATAGGTGTACAATTATTGTCCAGTCTCTTCACGCATCCCCAATACCCTTAACCCCCGAAAATTGTCAGTCCACTCCCTTTCTATGCCTCTGATTCTATTCTACTCACCAGTTTATTCTGTTCATCAGATTTTTTATTCACTTGATTCTTAGATTCGCTCGTTGATATATATTTGTTGTTCATAATTTTTACTTTCCTTTTTCTTCTTCCTCATTCTCAAAGGATACCTTTCAGCATTTCATATAATACTGGTTGGGTGGTGATGAACTCTTTTAGCTTTTTCTTGTCTGTGAAGGTCTTTATCCGACCCTCAATTCTGAACGATAGCTTTGCTGGGTAAAGTAATTTTGGCT
>PVJC01035227.1:0-18386 GCA_004026665.1 Murina feae
CCAGAGTTTATTCTTGATTATTGTATTATTCTCCCTACAAACATTATGTTCTGTAATTAAAATACATGAAATAGACATCAAAACAATGTCATGTCTGCACTTTAGAACTAAACCCTGTTTGGCATGGAAGGTATGAAAAAATAAATTACGCACACTCCTTCACACACTTCTACTACCTTCCAACTAAAGTTCATTACTTCATAGTTCAGGGGGACCTGGAGATGCTCTGTAATCACATCACTGCATTCCTAGAGGTTATCAATTCGTATTTTCAATCAACGGAACCCAATACAGCTAATTTAGCAGAATGTGAAATATTCAGTGTGTATGAAAATGCATCAAGTCGCGTAAGGAACGCCAAGAGGGACAGACAACTTGATTCGTCTGTTAACGGCCAGAACCGCTGGTCAGGCTAATGTGCGAGCATGAAACAGACTGTTCTGCAGATCACCACCCTCCACACCTGCTTCTCAGGACCTGTGAGACCTGGGACCTGGGACCGAGTAACAGAAATTCACGAAAGCTGCCCGAGAAAAATGGGATCTGGGTCACCCTTGGTCCAGATGACATTTCTCCATGGGATTCGGTCCCTCTGTCACTCCCGCTCAGTGTAACAATTCTATTCAGGAGTGCAAATCCATGACGTCCTCTTCACTCATTTCCCTCCTCCTACGAGCCGGGTAGACTGGTAGGCATTGGGAAGGGCATCCGAACAGCAAAGATCCTTGCCCTTGAGAAACTAATACAATATTAGATGTCAACTATAATTGAAAAATTATTTTTTTAATATTTAAAAAGTTAAAGAAAAACTTCCTATGTGGATAAAGAGACAAAGAAAATATCAGAAAAACCAAAGATGTGTGTGTGTGTATGTGTGTGTGTTCAGGCATATCTGTAGCACTTAGTACTGTATTTACTATAATTATTGAATAAAAAAACACATAGGCAGGCATACTTTCACTATTAGCAGTAACCTAAGCTAATCACAGACAGTTATGGTGGAGTACCATATACGAAGCACACAGATCCAACTAGGGATAGCTCATGAGATTTAATTATAAATTTAATGAAACAAGGCATTGAATATTTCATGCTTTACATGACATTTTTTTTAAAAAAGCAATTTTTTAAAATAAATGTCACCAGAATTCTCCCAACACATTTAATTTTTAAATATGGAAAGTGATGATGGTACATAGGAAATGTTTAAAGCAAGATCACCAGTGAGCCAAGAAAAGCATGATCAGTAAAAGAGAAAATAGCCTATCAATTATCTTATAAACTCAGATCTTATGATGTGATACTATTTTTTTTACACAATTGACTGACAAAATGAGCCACCAAGTTTTCTAGGATACAAAAACATCTTCTTATAAGGCAGTCGGTAGGATTTTAACAAGCACCAAATCTAGAGTATTTGTAATGAGTAGAATGAACTGATTAACTTGGAAGAAGAGGAGGAGGAGGGATAGGAGGTAGAGACAGAACAGAAAAATCATCCTGCTGAATTCCAAAATCATGAGAAATGGAGTTTTAGTTGCCTCTTTTGCTTTCCATCAGATATATATTAATGCATTCTCCTCAAAAATAGAAGTCTCCCTGAGCACCCACATGTTGTAGCAAGTGGAATAAAACTCCCCCTTTAGATTCATTCTTTGCTCTAACACCCAATTCAGTTAGATGAAGTCTCTTACATCTCCTGGAAAAATCTGATATTCAGTGATTTGTAAAGTGAGACGTCAACTTTTTTATTTCAAATAGCTCGTCTTCCCCTGTGTTTCTCCCTGACATGTAAGCCTGCAGCTGTCTTTCCTGATAAAGCCAGAATTACAGGCTCACTTAGAATCTTACTCCTGGTGAACCTTTAAGATGATGATGATGATGATGCTGATGCTGATGATGATGATGGTGGTGGTGGTGGTGGTGAAGGTGATTCATGATACCTGCCATTTATTAAATGCTTACAGTATTCCAATACTGTTGCATTTATCCTAATTCACTTTCACCACAACCTAATGAGTTAATCTCATTCTCCTTGTCCTGTAACAAGATAGACACTCTCAGATCATTTAAGTGTGTTGCTTGGTTCCCATGGGACTGAGGCAAAATTGAAACACAGACTCACCCAATTCCAGATGTTTACGGGTCTGTGCCTGATCTCGCTGTGCATCCTCCTCACACTCATTGTTAACTGCTTCACTGGCCCTGATGGGGAAGCGAACCCCGACTTCCTGGTTTATAGGTCAATGCTCAACCACTGAGCCACAACAGCAAGGCGGGAGAATATTGTGTGTGTGTGTGTGTGTGTGTTTTTAAAAGATAAACCTAATAATAAAAACTTTCATATTAGAAACCAGTTCAGCTTGCTAAAGTAAACTTGTCTCTTGGGTGTACAAAATAATTTTCTAGTTTAAATAAACAACATAGTCACAGTTCCGCATGGCCTTTTCCCCACCCGACATCTACTCTTATTCAAACTGCTCGTCATCTGAGTCCCCCCTCTTTCCTCAGACAAGCAATACTTAACTGCCTTCGATTAGGAGTAAGTCCCTCTTTTCTGAGCATTTCCATTCCATGTTACATTAATTCTGTTTTCAATTATATACCTTGGTCATTTTTTTTACTAGAGTTGTGTTTGTTTATAGAGATAGTTTGCCACTTCACATATAATCGCAGTGTATCCAAATGAAAACCCATGAGAGAAAAGGTTTCATGTGTGCACGCATGTGTATCTATGACCATGAAAACCTGGATATATTCTAATTTCTGTACATCTTAGCAGCAGCAGCAGTAGCAATGCATCCCTGAAGAATCTCTCTTCTTGAACACTGCCTCCCATTAACCACATCATACATCCTTCCCACATCATTTTGCTGTTCTCGTGCTAATTTTTTTCTTCACATAAAAAGCAATCATTGTATTAAGACTTATGTCTCCTCTATTAAAGATAACCCCATATCTATAATTATAATACAAAAATACGCACGTGTTTTTAATGCCAGTGGCTTTTAGATAATGATGTTTTTAACACCAATAAACACATCAGCATAATAGCCCAGTCCACCAAATAGAAAGGAGGCAGCCTTTCCATCAACCGTGCTTTGAAACCAACATTTTCCCCAGGGATACATAGCCACGTGGTTTCTCATCTATTCTCCTGACAGGTTATAAATATTTTCAGAAGTAACTGTTTTGATGTTGCCTTCAATATAGGGCGAAAAGAAGTAAAAGAACACTGGGGCTCCGTGCATTTTCACATAAATTTCTCGATCACATTTGACAGTTTAATTATATTGTTGTTATTTGCATTTCTCATGTTGCCTCGTCCTTCAGAGTCCCAGCTAATGGCTTTCCATAAAGTGATACTTCAGAGTGTTCCTTGCTGAAGGAAATCTCAGTTTCTTGTTGTGCTAGATAAATTCAATCAACAACAGCCATATGTTCAGGACTTTGAAGTGTGTTAAAATCCACCATTTCTGGGAGCCTCTATTCTTGGCTCTGCATAATACGTGTCTGCAAATCAAAGAATGTTCCATGATGGGAAAGGAATCTAGAGAAATGAGTATGGAAATGCACTAGGGGGGGTAGAGACAAAGAAATTGTGTTCATATTTCAACACCATTTGGAAAGGCTTGAATGCATTTCCCCCTCCAGCAACAATTACATAAGAATCAGAAATATTTCTGCCATGTGCCATCTCTTCTCAAACTTTTCCATACTAGGATCCCAAGATGCCTCTGTAGAAGCATAAATTATTAGAATATTGGTTTGTGGTTTTTAATAAAGTGGCCTGTAATCAGACTCTAATTAATATGACAACATAGTCTATTTAGTCTTCTTCGGCGATAAGTAGACTTACCTCTGAGTATCTTGTGGAACAAAATAGAATGGAATCTCGACTGTCAAAATTGCATTATTTAGTTTTCCTATACGATGAGCCATGCTAATTGTATTTTAACTGTCCTTTTGCTATATTTTTTTATATTGAGAGAAAAAAAAAAGAAATCTTAGACTAAAGGCCTTCCAGGACCTTGATTCTGCAAAGAACTGACCGAGTTCTAACACAGTGAGCATGTGTCTCATGCCTCGTGGAGGACTTGCGAAAACACAAACTCCTCGATGACTCCCCAGAGTTTCTGAATCATAGATCTCTGTATTTCTAAGATGCTCCCAGGGGATGATGCTGGGGCTGGCCCAGGGACCACACTTTGAGACGAATGAATGAGATCGCATTCTCTCTGGAGAATGGGACTCTCCTGCCAACAGTATGGCTAATTCTTCCACTCCAAACTACGAAGTAGATCATCCTGATCAATATCTATGTTCTCCCTCCCCTTAAAATGACTCCTACGAAAGCTGAAAAAATTAGAAAGTTGGTGGTAGTCATGTAAAAGCTGGAGCGAGTAGAGAGAATTCTCTCCTCGTCTGTGCAGAATCAGAACCTGGCAAAAGGAAGAAAGGATAAATGCCAGGAAGGGAGGGAGGAAGAGCGAGAGGGCTACGTCAGTTAATTATCCCACAAATGGCCCATTTGACTCACCCAACACACTCAGGGCTATGCATCTAGTCATGGTCACGCTGTGTCAGGGCTTACATATGGCAAAGGATATGAAAAGTCGCCCAACGAAACGTGGCATGAAGAATGAATGTTGGTTTTATGCAACAAGGTGAATAGAAACACATTTTTAAAAAAAGACAATATGGGATATAATGCAAGACTTAAGTGGCTTAGAGAGACCTCATGCTTGTGTAGGCCCCGGTGAGCTTTGCTATCAGTCCCTTCCCCAGCTCACTTTAAGCTTCTTTTATCAATAGAGGTACCAGCGCAGGAAAGAAACCCTGAGCTCTCTAATTCCCTAAGAGTAGGAAAAGAAAGTAGGGGAGTGATTCAATTATAGCAGTTAGTAAGGCTAAAAAGAATACTGTGTTTGAACTAGCAGCATAATTGAGGTCAAGGAATTATAGTAATAATTGCTTACACTTTTTTTTATCTCTTATATACATGTAAAATAAACATCAATTTTGCCAACGTCACTCCAATCTGTTAGAACAGCGACATTAAATTAAAATGCTGTCTCTTGGAAATATAGGTGACATTGGTGAACATCGTTGCTACTATTTCAATTATGAAGCCAAGAATATAATAATGTAAACAGTGCTCACTACACACACACACACACACACACACACACACACTGCTCCCATTGTATTTGTGACAAAGTAAAAGAAATAATTTTCTTTTCAACAAGTAGACAAATACAAATGAATTATACAACCCATGGGAAACAAATTTTTATTCCTGCAAAACTTCAATAAAGTATTCAAAATTTTTTACCAAATACCTGAAATATAAATCCTAGTAATATATTCTAGGCGTCTCTTAATGCAATTAGGAACATTTTCACAGCTGAGGGACGATTATTTAAACAGTCTGATGTTATATAAGCATCACTTAAAACTTCATGCATATGTACCAGGAGATTAATTTCAAACTAGTTGTGATAGGAAAGGGCTTAAAAAAATTTATGGCCAGCAATTATGGTACTGGGTAATAAATTAGTCATTAAAAAGAAATAATATGCAGCTGTTAAACAGCTCTAAACACTAACATGAAACTACGTCGAATACATGGTATTAAGTAAGAATCAAAGTTTAGGACAATCTGTATTAGATAAAACGTCTTTTGTTGTATGAGAAAATGCATAAATAAAATATGTCTAAATTAATAGCCAAATTTGGGAATATACTTGAGAAATTTTGAACTTTCTCTTGGACGACATCTAGGTGGTTTGTGAACAATTTTTAAATTTTATACTCTTTGTAAATTTTAATTTCATGCCATTTACATGGATTGCATATTTAAAAAAAAGTTTAGGGAGCCAAAGACTCCAGTTGAATCTTCCAGATTTACCACTTAGAGAAATGGAATATGTTTGGACAAGAAGCTGGCATCCCCTTCATGTGCATGTATGTGCATATGTGTGTGTGTGTGTGTTTGCATGTTTTAACTGAGTTAGATCCTGTCTCTATTTTGCAAACGAGGAAATTAAAGCTCAGATGGATTCAGTAATATTTTCATGTCTCACAACAACTCAATGGCAACCCCTAAAGTTGTCCTCGATTCTCCTTAGCTCTAAAGGCTATGATCTTAACCACTGCTCTGCGTGCTCTTTAGAGATTAGCTACAACTCGGTGTCCCTAAATGTTAGTTTTGAGCTTTTAAAGTGATATTCAATCAGACATCACCAGATTTCCTCTTTCCCTGTTTTGATACACACTATTTCCAAATCATTGGTGTCTTTGAGAGTCAACACCCCCCATTTTAAAAATCCGACTATTTCTGCATCAGGTAGAAACTTCCAGCCATTACCAGACCAATTACAAAGCCTTTCGGAAGCCCTGACCTTTCTACTTTCTGAAGTATGCTACTTTCCCTTTAAAAACCTCAACAAACACAACACAAACACAACACAACACAAACACAACATAACACAACACGCTGATGCTTGGGTTGTTAACTTGCCATGAGAGGAAATGAGTCCTGGCGGCAGCACTGGAAATGGATAGTTTCCAACTGTGAACGCCGTTCATAACTCCACAGCGATGTTCGAAGTGGGACTTTTATCAACCCTCTTACCCCCGGAAATCTCACCGCTAAAAGGGCAGCTGCAAATATCCCAGACTGGAAGGGAGCTGGTGCTAACGAGCGTTTTGTGGAGCACTTGCAGAAGTGGTTTGAATGGTGCTACATCAGCGCAAAGTATCAGTGAGCCACTTGGAAAATCAAACTGTCACCTGTGCCTAGGGCTAACTCCCCCCACCGTCCTGATGTATGATCCTTCTAATGTGCCGCTGGGTTGGGTCTGTATTTTGTTGTGAATTTTTATAT
This sequence comes from Murina feae, assembly GCA_004026665.1. Classification (NCBI taxonomy): domain Eukaryota; kingdom Metazoa; phylum Chordata; class Mammalia; order Chiroptera; family Vespertilionidae; genus Murina; species Murina feae. Next base: position 6,890 of record PVJC01035227.1, read on the forward strand.
AGATGCTCAGGAATATTGGCTTGTCATGTTCTCTTCTTGTACTACTTTTACTGGCTTGGATATCAGGGGGATGCTGGCCTTGATGTGGGAGAGTTTGAGGAGGAGCGGCATTCATTCTGGTTAGATGTTCTCACCTCTAGGGACCATCACTGTGCCGTCACCTCCCCCACAGGAGAAATTGTGGGTCGAGAGGGTCTGTCTTGGCACTGAGCCAAGTTGCCTTGGGAGGGAGGTGATGCAGATGAAGTGAAACTTGGCCTGTTACCCACTTCACTGTTTTTTCTTTCTTTCTTTTTTTCTTTTTTAACTTATCCACTGGCCTCCTGGCCTCCCACAAAAGTACTCCTGTCCCCGAGCAGTTGTCAAATTCAATGTTATGCCACCATGAAAAATACAAATAGACGCACAGATATCATGGATATAACAGCAATGGCTTTACAAGTCAACGCTATTAATCGGACGATCATTTTCCTAAGGTCTCAGTTTTAATATGACACATAAATATGCTGAATTACTGGAAAATCAAATGCCCTGTCTGTTGTCACGATCTAACACCTTATTTCTTTAAGCTGAATTAAGTAGAAGTATTGCAAACGCTGTGACAGACATGGCGGTCAATACTTAGACGTTATCCAGGACCTGCCAAGCACTGTTGTCACGCTAACAGGCAACTTCATTAGAGGCTCTGAAGAGAGAATATCAGGAACCTGCTATAAGCCTCTGAAATAATAATTGAAGGGAGGCATCATACAAATAACTGGTTGCAGAAAAACAAATGCAGAATGACACTTATCTGTATAAAATCTGACACCAGGTTGAATAAGAAGGCAGACTGAAATAACCGAGTTCATAATAACTAACAAATTCACATAATCGTTCAAAAATAGTATCTTAGTTTCCCTGCCATAATACTCACCTTCTCCAACCTTGAAGTTTTTTCTTTCCATATTTCCTTTTACGTTCTCATTGTGTACTTAACTTTAATTACTCTAACATTTCTCTCTAATCCTTTAGTGGAATAATTTAAAATATATGCAAGTGCTTGTGAAGACTCTAATACAGAAAGATAATTGTCTTCAAGTACATGTCTTGATAGTCTATGAAATATTTAGTGAATCAATAGCACATTTAAATGTTTGAATCCCAAAGAACCATCAAAAAGCAAAATGTTTACCACCCCAATAAGCACTTAATTGGAAAGTTTAGTAGAAAAATATAAAAGAGCCATGTAGTCTATTTTTATATGAAAAAATTTAAAGTCATTTGTCTAAATTTTGGGGAAAATAACACTTTAATAAAAACATTTTATTCTTATTTCCATATTTAGAAATGACTAGTTGGGATTTTTCTTAAATTTCATTTTGATTATTGGTGGAGGAACTTATATTTTACAATGGCTAAATAACCAGTTCTTATTTTAAATTTTATAGGTTCAAAAATAAACTATCAAATAAGTTCAACAGGCATGTTGGCATCATCTTAAATGTTTTAAATATTTTTAAGTATCACAGTTTATAGAAAATGTCACCCCAATATATTTAACTTAAAAAAGCAATGCAAAATAAAGTAACCCATTAAGTCAGCAGAGAATTAGGAGAAGTGGGAAAGAAAAGAGGGCAGGAAAAAGAGGAAGTTCAGAAGGAAACAGGGAAAGAGGGTCGGGAGAGGAAGAGAGGACAGCAAGTGAAGGGGAGAAGGTAGCGTGGCAGAGCGGACAGAAGGAGAGAAAGGCTCCCTGGCTCCCTGGATGACCTGAACACCCTCCACTAAAGAGTAATTAGACTTTCAAAACGTCACTGATTCTGATAGACAAACGTTTTCATCTAATTAGCCTACAATTCAAAGTCTTGTATAATGTGACTCCTGCCCATTTTATAGCCTCAACTCTTAGCCCCTTCCCTTATAAACCCTAAATTCTAACCATATCCAGTGAGCTACAACTGAAGACCATCCTGACCGTTCTCAGACCACTGTGCATATGCTAACTGGTTTTCTCTCCTCCTTCCTCCTTCTCTTCCTTTCTCACACCGCCTGCTCTAATCTTTGAGGCCTACAATTCTTCTTCAATGTCTGCCCCAATCTTAACTTCTCAGTTAAGAGTTCCCTGATCTGTCCTGCTCTTCATTCAGGGATCATTTAGCAACTTGTGAAAACCTCTTTCATTGGGCTGTGCACATATGCTGAGCTTCATAAATATTGGAACCAAACCTTTAGCCTTTACAGTAACCTCAGTGATGGGTACACTTCTAAACTCTTAGGGAGTCATAAATGCTGATTATTTTGAGAATTGGATGTTAATTATTATAAGATTGAGTGAATGAGCAAGTCTAATTAGGAATTAAATTCTCTTTAAAAAGACTCATATAAATCAATTAATGCATTGCCTAATTCTGCACTGCATAATTGATTTATATCGGTCAAATTTGCTTGATAATTCCCAACACTTCCTTATAGTTTGCTGGTTATAGATCTAGACTAACATGTAATTATCACAAAATGAACTTTCCATGAAGTAGCAGAATGCCATTGAACAAGAAGTCTGGAGAGTTCAGGAAGGGCGAAAACACGCCAATTCTGTACAAAACAGCCCAGGGTACCTGGCTGTTGAGCTTGCAATAGACCTGATATTGAATCTGAGCCTTGGGGCATTTCAGATGTTGGCAAACAGGGTTTACATTTTAAATCTGTTATCTGAAGGGGTATTCCTGACTAGAGGTCATGCTGTCAGGAAAAAAAAAAAAAAGATGTTTGAGCTTCACGTTTGCTCTTTATTTGGTCAAATGAGCGCAACAAGTATTTGTGGCAATCCAGTAGGATTTCACATAAAGCTGGCTCAAAGGGTACCAGCGAATACAGCCTGCGACACTTCTGTATGATGGCTTGCTTATGCATGAATCAGCTGGTGGCTACATAAGGACAGAAAAGGCGACTAAGCAGCTGAGGCTTCAGACCCCCCAGGTCCCAAACCAGGCCAGTTCAGCCTTCATCTCTACATATCGACCTGCTGAGTGGTGGGCACTATTTGAATAAGAGAACTCATGAGATGCTCATTTTGAGAAGTACTCCAGTGTCTGGTCAAATCAGCATTTAAAAAAAGAATAGCAAGCACTGGAATATTGCAGATCCCTTGTGAGAGTTATCGACAGAAAACAGTTCTTCCTCAGGGAGTTTAAAATATGTTCTGTAAGTGGTTATTTCAATAATCAGCATTGTGGTCCGTTACATGGCATGGATCGGAGGTGTTTTGTAATGAGGTATTTTGCTCCTGGGTATAATCTCTAGAAAAATACTTGGTAGAGAGTCAGTGATCATTCAAGGTTGTGGAACTCATTAAATAGCGGTTTTGTCAGTGTTTTCCTAATTTAGGCTAATTTTTAAAACACGACATTGAGAGTTCTTGCTTTCAGCCAGGATAGGCTATACCCACTTCTGACTCGCAGTAAAATGTCCACATAAAATTAACTCTCAGTTTTGAGGGTTTGGGGCCAGCTACCCAGTTAGCAGGAATTTATTACTGAGGTTGGGGAGGGGCTGGCCAGGAAGTCAGGGGGGAGATTAGTATTTATATTCATTGACTGTCAACATCCAGTGGGCTGGTGACATCCCTGCTCACTCTAGAACCGTTTGATGTTCAAACTTGAAGTCTGCTGGAGATTTATTATGAAATCGTGGGCACTTCTGAATGTAATTTCAAAGTAGGTATTTCCTGACCAGAATTCTGTTGTCAGAGTATTAGGATATACTTTCTCAATATCTTCCTTTCTTCCTTTCATGTTGATTCTTGCCCTTGCTGTGCAGATCATAAAACCATCCACCTACTTGAATGGGCTCATACAGAAAGGCATGTACTAACTCGGAGGATCTTCGCTGATAATCGATCAAAATAAAAGTTGACAAATTGTGGCATTACAAATCTTTGTCGGACTCAGAAATTCCAAAAACAACTTGGACACCCTGAGCATTACTTTGATTTACAAAAGCACCAGGGAACTTCGGGGAACATAAATCAGAAGAGATTACATTGGAGTATTTTCAACTGTGACAAATATAACTTTGTTCTAGTCCTTTGAATGTTATTTAAAATACAGTGGCATTCATTTTGCCATTCTCAGCAGTCTGAAAGGTCAAAAGATTTAAAAAATTTCTCATTAGGAAAATACTGTAAAATTAATGTAACCAGTAATAGAAAACATCAAATATCTTTAAAACATTCCTTTATAAATTTATTCAGGACTAGCTGGCGTGGCTTAGTGGTTGAGTGTTGACCTATGAACCAGGAGGTCAGGGTTCAACTTAGTTCAGGGCAAATGCCTGGGTTGCATGCTCGATCCCCAGTAGGGGGTGTGCAGGAGGCAGCCGATTCATGATTCCCTGTCATCATTGATGTTTCTCTCTCACTCCCTCTCCCTTCCTCTCTGAAATCAATAAAAATATATTTAAAAAAATTATTCAAGATATATTTACAGTGAAAACATCTCTATACATTTCAGAGTAAGATAATATGCAACTCATATACCAATAGAATGAGATTATTAATGACTGCAGGAGAAAAATCATTTAATATACATGATATTTCAAGAGATTTTTGCATAATGTTGCATTTGAAAACGTTTTCAGATTTAATGCTGACCGAAGTTCAAGCATTCTCTTTAACTAAAGCTCTTTTTTTTTTATTTTTTAAATAAGAGGGGACTGACTTTGGATTGGATTAATCAACATGAAGAAAATCAAATTATTTTTCACATCCAGACATGGTTGTTTACTACTTATTTTTTTTCATTTAATCGTCAGTCAAAATTAGTTGCTCAAGTAAACCTAGCCATAATTTCAGTTCACTTTCTTTGACTGTAAAACAAAAAACGAATGGTTGACTACGGGAGTTAAGACTTTATAAATGCTTGATATAAAAAGAAACCCAACATATATCATAATCTTAAGAAAATAATAAAAATTCACTTTATTCATTTGGAAAAAAAAAGATTTTGAAGTAAAAGTCACCTTTGTTTGAATCCTCACTGATACTTAGAGTTGTGCGATCTTAGGCAAGATGCTGATATTCTTAGCTTCAGTTCCCCCACTTAAAAAATGTTTTTATTGATTTCAAAGAGAGGAAGGGAGAGAGATAGAGATATAGTGATAGAGAGATAGAGAGATAGAGATAGAGATAGAGATAGAGATAGAGAGAGAGAGAGAGAGAGAGGAACATCAATGATGAGAGAGAATCATGAATCACTGCCTCCTATATACCCTCTATTAAGGATCGAGCCCACAACCCGGGCATGTTCCCCGACCAGGAATTGAACCGGTGACCTCTTGGCCCCTGCACTGCTCAACCACTGAGGCACACCAGCCTGGCAGCGCCCTCCCTTTTAAAATGGGAGCAATAGCCACGATGTGGGATGCTTCTTGCAATCGGCATCATGGATAGAAACTCCTCACATCCTGCTGGTATTTGTAAGCCAATGAAAGTCATTATTTGAGTGCAAACAAGGTAATCATGATGAAACGTAAAAACCCACAGTTACCAAGTGATTGTACCTACATGATTTCTCCCTGGGGCAGAATCATCATGATGTTTGTCTTGGAGGAAAATGGACATAACCCTTATCAATCACCCTGTGTGATACTTGGTCTTGATACAAGGACAGGCGGAGGACTGAGGAGAGGAAGGGATCTATAGTGTCAAGGTCTGGGGCTCATATCCAGGTTATGGGAAGGACTGGACAGTTTCCAGTGGGGACAGGCAAGGAGAAGGCATAAGAGACAGGGCAGGTCTGGACTTGTGAGGTGGTTGGAATGTGCAGTGTCTATGCCAACTTGGGCTAAAGCAATGCAACCCCACACAAGACCAGTGTGGGCCACAGGGAGTCCAGATGGGACAGGATCACCTTGAACTTCAGCTTTCAGGTGGCACTTAGGTAGCCAGTCATCAACAGGGTCCTGGAGTCCTGCATCCTCTAATAAAACAGTGGTTCTCAACCTTCAGGCCCTTTAAGTACAGTTCCTCATGTTGTGAGCCAACCATAAAAGTATTTTCCTTGCTACTTCATAGCTGTCATATTGCTGCTGTTATGAATCATCATGTAAATATCTGATATGCAGGATGGCCTTAGGCGATCCCTGTGAAAGGGTCGTTCAACCGCCAAAGGGGTCGCGACCCCCAGGTTGAGAACCGCTGCAAAACAACAAAAGCATCAGAACCGTTTCCCCCCTAGTGCCTGGCAAGAGAGGAGAGAAAAAGACCGAATTTCTGAGATGATTCTTATTTGCAAGAGGAGAATGGCTAAACACTTCACCGAACAGGGACCCATATTTTTAAATATTTTCCAAGGTTTAGGAAATTAGGACCTCCCAAGCCATCGGGCCTAGTACAGGCCGCAGACGGCATCCCAGGAGGAGGAGAGGAATCAGGACATGGGCTGTAACCATGCTCCTTCCACCTACTTTTTTTTTTTTATAATGTGTCATTAATTTCTTATATGGAAATCTAACGTGTCCCTTTCTGTCTTCACCTGCTCCTAATGAAACTCCACACTCCACTTGGAGTCTGGGAGTTGATTGGACCTAATTGAGTCGCTCTGCCTCGAATAATCAGGACCCGAGAAAGCGCTGACAGTTTTATCCCTCTCAGTTCTCTCCTAAATTATGCAGCCGCGACTGGCTCTTAAATAGCCCTCTGCATCATCCCCTATAAATTGCTTAGAAACCCAAGACTGATTAACCACCAGGATGAGTGAATGCGCTGGGACCGGCGTTAGTTAAGCGTAAGGCTCAGAAGCTTCTCAAATTAGCCCGAGACAGACTCCAGCCCACTCAGCCGTGCAGCCCTGGCTAAGTCCTTAATTGCCTGTGGCTCATGCTCCTCATCTGTAATATGGGAATGATAATAATAGGGTCTGGCTCGTAGGACTGTGATGAGGATTGAAGATGTTAATGTGTGTAGGACACTGAGGAGAGGCGCACACCTACTAGGTGCTATATCACTCTTCGCAATGTAATTGACTATTTATCTTGACTATTCGGTGTCCGTTATTTTCCGCACCCATGTCACTCCCCATCTCAGCCCCAGGCTCCCCCACCCTGAGAAGTCATCAGGGCCACATAATTTCCCTTTTTTCTAAGGGATGGTCCCGAGGACACATCCTAAGAACCATCCCACACATTGAACTCTGTCTGACTCTACATCCTCCTAGAGAATCTAATCTAGTCCCTGCGACTTAATAGAGAAGCGAGGGTTTCTGAGATGAGAGCGTACATACACGACGGCATCTTTAAACACCAAACAGGCCATGTTTAACGCGTATGATCCATGTGACATGCGCCGACATCCCCAATGATTGATAGCTGCGTGGGGGATCAGATCCATTCATTTTTTACTAAAAAGTGAAGGCAGAGGAAGTAAGAACTAAGTTTACAAGGGAACTTAATGGAAACATTTTTCTTCCAAATACTTTAGTTCATCTAATTGTTTCAATTTATCTTCTTGACTTTTTGCCTCTGAATAATGACATGGAGTAAGCAGTGGCATGCACACTGCGCGGGCGTGTGCTTATAGTTCACGCGATATTCTTCTTCCTGTTACCCACCTACACAGTCTAGTCAGTGTCTCTGAACTTCATAGCCAGAGAGTAATCTCTAGAGGCGTTTCCCCCATTGCACGGACTACTCAACATGTTAATCACAGACCTTCTTACCCAGAACCCCTCAGGATTTAAGGAGACTTCGTCCTAAGACAGTTTCACCAGGTTTACTTCCATGGTCTTTACAGAAACTACTATTTCGTATTCATTGCACAAACATCAGGTACAGAAAACAGGTTCAACGGGATAGATCTGGTAATGTTTGTAAAGCTTATTATTCCTAAACTTTATACACGTCTCTGTACTTGACCCTGGTAACACAGAGGAGGACTAGTAAGCAGGAGCATAAACCATTGAATGTGGGTGCTGAGGGGCCCAGGAAGTGGGAAGAGTTCATGACGTTATCACACTATGTTCCTTTCGACACCATCAGTGAAATGGTCAGAAAATGGAAATTACAGCCCGGCCAGTGTGCGTGGCTCAGCGGTTGAGCATCAGCCTATGAACTGGGAGGTCATGGTTCAGTTACTGGTCAGGTCAGGGCGCAGGCCCAGGTGGAAGGCTTGATCCCCAGTAGGGGGCATGCAAGAGGCAGCTGATTCTCTCTCCTTATTGATGTTCCTCTATCTCCCTCTCCCTTCCTCGCTCTGAAATTAATAAAAACATATGTAAAGAAGAAAATTAAAACGACAAACTGCCACATCATGATCATTTTCCATGTTACTTTACTTATTTATGATGGGTATTATGATTGTTCTATGCATAGTTTATACAGTTTACAGTAAACTTTAATAAATTTACTTGGTAGAAATGAACAACGTATTTTAAAGATACAAAAATATATTCGAGAGGTTAGAAAATGCATACAAACCACATCAAGGGAAAGAATTCAGAGCAAGAGAAGAAAGAATTCAGAGAGCACCGTTTCTCTTTTAAATCCTGGTGTTAAAAAAACAAAACATGATTATGCACAAACAGGGATTTGGGGAGGTTGACAGAGCCCAGTGGTTGAGCACAGTAAGCATGAAGGGTGAGTGCACACCTATCCTACTCATTTCTTCTGGTATTAAACGATAGGACAGATTATATATTAACTGGAAACGTTATATGAGGATGCCCTGAACACAGCAGGCACCCCCCATGTAAGTCCTAACGTTAAAAGGAATAACTGTATGTTCAAAACCCTCAGCTGCTCCGTTTCCATAATAAATGCCAGAATTTCTAAATAATCCTCAACTATCAGTGAAGAGACAATCAGCGTGATATACAGTGATATCCTCAGTTATATCCGCCTAACGGTATTATCATTACCCAGGGATCATTTCAACCTCTTGCCCAGAAGCGAGTCATGACATTTCTCAATGAGAAAACCCAGCAGGGGTTTTCTCAGAAGCCCCATTAAAAATGTTTTCTTATGGACACTGGGAAACAGAATAAATTAGAAATCCCGAAGGCAAGGCAGGCCCCATGTAGTAAAGTATAACACAGTGTGGAAAAAAAGGGCATAATTAAGGGAAAGCCCATTTCTGATGAACATTCTCCTGCAAACTCAGACTTTGGCCCTTTCTATAAGTGTCGGGACATGTAAGCGGGCCTCTCTCTCTCTCTCTCTCTCTCTCTCTCTCTCTCTCTCTCTCTCTCTCTCTCTCTCTCTGTGTGTGTGTTTCAGGAGGCTCCCCTTCTTCCCCAACGAGAATGTCTTTCGCTGGCCCGTCACGCTGTAATGTGTCGAAACCCATGAGTGTACATTTCAGAATGTCTTCCTGAGATTATAGGCAATTGAACTTTACAGCCTCATTTGATTTTAATGCAAATTACCATTCATTTCTAAAATGCGTATTTCTCACCTTATTAAGCATGCTATTCATGGGGGGGGGGGGCCTGTGTCCCTACCAAGGAAAGCTGGGAATATAATGACACGTGATTTCTTTTTTTTTTTTTTTAAACAAAACAACATGCATACATTTTTACAGGAATGCTCCTCTGCGCCGATGTAATAAGCTATGACATGGGGAGTGGAGGGGCCTCCGTAGGCTCCGAGTCTCTGCTGGGCTGGTTCCTCCTCAACCTCTGGGTCTCGGCTCAGCACTAAATGGCCGTCGCATCCAATCAGGCCTCCTCATTACCCAGAGCCACATGGTCATGTTTACTGAGAGCATTGATGGAACCTGCAGTGGTACCTCTTCTGGGACCCTTCACCTTGACTGCGGACATCAGGCCTGGCCGGGTCCTGCGTGGACATGTGTGAGCGAACGAATCTGAGAGAGAAATTGCTGCTGCTGCTGCTTTCCACGGGATTCAAGCACAAAAGGGTGCTTTTAATCCATTTTCATGTCCTAAAGAAGCGATCCATTAGACATTAATATCCAAAAGCATTTATTCCCCAACAAGAGAGTCTCTTTTTAAATTTCACATTCGTCTTCTGGGACACATTTTGGGTTTTTAAAAATAGTTTGAAATTGATTTGAAAGGTTGAGATTAAATTGACACCATACCAACTATTTCAAGGTTTATGTTAACTACACTGAAATATACATGCTTTTTAGACTTAGATGATGAATCTATTTCACACACACACACACACACACACACTATAGAAATCATCAGATGGAACTTCCACCAACCTACCTATATCTAGTGGACTCATTTTTCCTCCCTTCCATCTGTACAATGGGTGCTATGGTGAGTTGAATAGTCTCCTCTTCACCCTTTCCCCCCAAAAAAGTCATGTACATCTGAGACCTGGAATCTAATAAAGTATAATGTTTTGCTTCCCCCAAAAGTATGAATAACATTTTCTTACTCAGAAATAGGGTCTTTGCAGGTAGGCTTAGTTAAGGATCTTGAGATGAACGCGTCCTGTAGAACAGGCCCTACACCCAACAACCTGCATCCTTATAGAAAGAGGGAAAAGCTACGAGGGACACAAAGCAGATGGTGATGTGAAGACAGAGGCAGAGACTGGATGGCTCATCTCCAGAGGACACCAAGGATTGCCGTAGCCAGCATAAGCTGGGAGAGAGGCCTGGGGCAGGGTCTCCCTGTGAGCGTCTAGAAGAAATCCACCCTGTCGACACGGTGATTTCAGGCTGTTGGCCTGTAGACTACTTCTCTTGTGTGAGAGAGCAAATCGCTCTTGTTTGAAGCCCCTCCAATTTGTAGTCATTTTCAGGGACAGTCCTGAGAGACTGCTACAGATTTTGTGACCAGAAAAAGGAATTCGGTTATAACAAACACCAAGGAAGGGGGACATGGATGTGGCACTGGGGACAGGCAGAGGGGAGGTGAACTGTAGAGAGATGAGGGATGCAGCTACAAGCCAAGGAGTGCTAGGGGCTTCTGGGAGCCGACGGAGGGGCGAGAGGCACCGGAGATTTCTCCCCAGAGCTGGCACCACCTAGATTTCAGACTTCTGGCTTCCTGACTTGAGAGAGAATAAATTTCTGTTGTTTTAAGCCATCCCGATCATGGCAATTTAATATATACCTAATATATACCACACTAGAAGGGAGCATCACTCTTAAACGTACAGAGAAGTTGGCAAGGTTAGGTTCACCTGTAGGTAAAACATGAGATCATCCAATGACAGACTCTTCTCAGTTTCATTTAGTGGGCTATTTTTTTTTTTACTCTCTTGAGCTAAATGGGAAATGATTACAAAAAAGACCTCGCTTTCCAAGTAAAACAGTTCCAGTTATAGCATTGGTGCTTAAAAATTCAGTGTCAAAAATATGTTTTCTTTTGCTCAGAAATGCCTTTTTACAAAACGGTATTTTTCAATGCACTCTATGACTTGTGTGGTATTTTCCGATTCTGCCATGAATTTAACACTCATTTAAGCTTGAAACTTCTCTTGACTAATCCTCTAGCCTACAGTAACGTTCTCTCTCTCTCTCTCTCTCTCTCTCTCTCTCTCT
>PVJC01035228.1:0-18367 GCA_004026665.1 Murina feae
TTATTTGACTCTGGATGGTGAACTTTCAGATTCTTGGATTAGCACGGTTTGCCTTATCAGTACATTACATTTTTAAGAGTTCAAAGATAAAAATGTATTACGCCCATGTGATAGCCTCAGGGTCTTTGAGGCGAGCAGGTGCCAGGGGGCACTAGACCGTAAGCTCCTTGAGTGCATGGGCCTGGTTCTATCAGGTTCAATGCTGCATATCCCATGTTAGCACAGTACTGGCCACAGAGTTCGCACTCAATACATATATTTGGATTGAAGGACGTATGACTGGTGCCCGTGGAGGTAAGCCAGAGCAGAGGAGAAAGGGCACGCTTCATGGAGTGGCTAACCGAAGAGAAAACCACATTTATTTGAGGGAACATCTGAAACAATTCCTTCTTTAACAGGACTTTCAGGGGGCTGCCTTTTATGTTAGTAGTAGAGCTAAGAGCCAATACAATTTTATAAAATTACATGTTTATATATATATTTGAGCCTCAAAGTATCTTTATTGATGATAGAGTTACCTGAGAAACATGTGTCCAGGGCTTTCACTATTTTATTGAGTATCTTCGATGCTTAACACTAGAGAGATGCAAATGTCCAACACACAGTTTCTGCCCTCACATTGCATGCTGGTGTAGTGGAAGAATGGGCACTGGAACAGCTGTTTCCAATAAGGGGTATCAAATGTCATGGCAGAGATGCCTGGGTTTCTATGTGAACAAATGGGAGGCACACCTAACTCAGCCTGAGTGGGATGAGGGAAGGCTTCTTGGAGGAGGTGGCCTTTTTGAATCCCTCTCAATATAGTATATGGTTCCTTTGGATTCGGTGGTTTGTGGCTTTCCTGTTTCAAGTTTTCAAAGGTGTGAGTTTCACTAGAGGTTCTGTCCTGGGTTTGGTGACCACTTCTTCCAATGGAAAGCAGCTCCCATTGGGGAGAAGCCTACACCTGAAAAAAGTCACCACTTTCTCCCCGCAGCTGCTGCTTGACTCATTATGGAGGAGAGCAGAACTGCACTTAATATCTTTCTCCTAACACAGGCTGAAATGTGTTGAAAGGAGCCTTGTGTGCAGGAATTTCCAAATTAAAAATAAGCATTTAGTTAAATGTTTTAGCTCTAATGTTTTCTGGTTCTAAACCAGCCACATTCTCAGATTAAGAAATCTGATTTGATGTTGTGAAACTTAGACTTTTCCTTTCAAGGATGAAAAATTCAAATAATTTGTGTTCCATTCCTTAGTGTTTAATTTTGTGAAGAATTATAAGACAGGAAGACATTACAAAAAGTGGGACCGCTGTCCTAGTTGGTGGTAGCAAAATAAAGAGTGAAAAAAATTGATTCGGGTTTAGAAAGTACCAGTCAATTAAATAACACTAGTCTCATTTAAAATAGAGTTCGCAGTACATACATAATTATCTGTTGGGTGTACCCACATCCTGTTCTTGCTTAGGATGAATTTCTGAGGGGAGCATATTTAAATGTATCGGTTATTAAAACGAGAAGCTAATAATACTCTAGATAGCAGGTGGTACTCAGGGCACTTATTGGTTGGTTCACAGACAGCTTAGCTGCGTGGAGAGGTAGGACTGCAGTCGCCAGCTGAAGTGGGGAAGTAAGACGTGATGGTTGGCAGAGAATCCAGTTACCTGCAGATCATCTTCATCTGGATGACCTTTGTACACTTCAAAGTCAACCCTAAACCTAAACCCATCATCTTCCTCCTTACACCTGCTCTGCATCCTGTGCCCCTATACTAGTAAAGGATAACACCATCTACCCAATTACCCAAAGTAGAAACTTTATTCCTCTCTTTTCTTCTCTGTCACTCCTTATTTCTAATCACTGACCAAATCCTATTGGCTCTACCTTTTAAATATTTTCATGAATCCATTCACTTTCCTCCATCCCCATGACCACTTGCCTATCTCAGACTTTCATCCTCTCTCACCTGGCACGTTCATAGGCAGCAGTTTTTTGATTTCCCCCAACACCCTTCTCTCCAAGTGATTCTTCGTGATCTTAAAGTGCACCCTTATTTGTTCCCCACTTGTTCACAACCCTTCAGTGTTCCTACACGCCTGCCAGTTCATGCCCAGGACCCTATGGCTCCCATAGCCTTTCAGGATCAGGCTTGGAGGCGGGGGTCTCCTCTGCTTTGTATGTTGCCCACCCCAAATTCCATGCCACAATTAGCTTCCTTCAATTCTTTGAATAGTCCTTGCTCTCCGTTGCCTCTAGGCCTTTCCCCATGTTGTTTCCTGTCTTTGAAATGCCTACCCATCTCCTTCTTGTCTTTCATATTTTGACTTAAATGTGACTTTCTCCATGAAAGCTTTCTCTAACTTTCTCAAGTCTACATCAGGTTTCCTGGTTATATGCTCCCATACTAGATGTCCTCCATCGTAGCCTTTATCCTGGGTTGTCTTTGCTTGTCTAAGTCCTCAAGGAATTGAAGACACACTTGAGATAGGACTGCCCCTGTCTCAGAAATTACCATGTGGATGGTGCTCAGTAGATGCTTGTCTTTAGTTCCTGGGGATTCTAAAAGAGATGCCTGCTGTCAGAAAGATTTGATAGCAAACACATTATGATGATAAAATTGAAAGGAATTTTGTTTCCAACCCCATCTCCATTCTTTGCTGTTCTATCCTCTATACACTTTATTTTTGACAACCAGTGTCTACAGTGGGACAGCCTCCTATGGTAGAAAAAGCCCCAGATTTGGTCAACATTTGTTGAACTCTTACTACAAGCCAAGCTGTGTCCTGAGCACACATATTAACTCATTTAATCCTCATAACAGCTCTATTGGTTATGTATTTTTATTTTTATTTGGCAGATGAGGAAATTGAGGCATAGAGAATCAGACCTCAGTTTAAATCCATGCCCTGTCACTGGTTAGCTGTGTGATCTTGGGCAAACAACCTCTCCTTTTGAACATTCATCTTTGGAGCTATAAATGGAGATAACACTTGCTGATAACTTGACTTCCAAATTTTTAGTTTTCTTATGCACCATGCATATCACACGTTGGCCTTCCATAGGTCAATTTTGAAGGCCCCTGGTGCACTGCTGTGCGTCAGTGGACAAGTGAACGTGAGCTATGGATTGGTCATGTTCCAGACCACCAGCCATCTGTACAGCTTCAGCAGTGTAGCCAGCGTGTTTGTTCAACTAAACATTTTAATGCAACTTTCCCTTATTATTTATAAAACCGCGTGGAAAGTGAAAATAAAATCTGGTGGTAAATAAGAATAACTAGCAATTATTCAGAATCGTGCCATTTATTAAACTATTGTCTCTCACTCTTACATATTCTGCTTTATGATGCAGGGGCTGGGACTCTACAAGCCACACCTTTCCTTTGCCAGCTGCTTCCTTTTGGGCTCTGTCTCTAAAGGACATTCGAGGGAGGTCTCAGCAGGTTGGCTTCCTGCTCCTGTTTTGAGCTCCCAGCATATTGCATCTTCACTCCAGCAGAGCCAGTTAATTCCAGAAGCAGGTTGTTATGGGTTAAATTGTGTCCCCCTAAAATTCATATACTGTATCCTAACCCCCAGTACCTCAGAATGTGAGAGATAGCGTCTTTGGAGATAGAGTCTTTACAGAGGTCATCAATTTAACAGGAGGTCCGTAGGGTGGGCCCTAACCAATATGACCGATGTCCTTATAAGAAGAGGAGATTCGGACACTGAGATATGCACAGAGGGAAGACAAGGTGAACAGATGTAGGGAGACCACCAACCATCTACAAGCCAAGGACAGAGGCCTGGAACAAGTCCTTCCTTCACAGACTTCGGGAGGAGCCCATCCTGCTGACATCTGGATTTTGCACTTCTAGCCTCCAGAACTGTGAGGCAACAAAGTTCTGTTGTCTGAGTGCCCAGTCTGTGGTACTTTGTTATGGCAGTTCTAGTAAGTAGCATTCAGTTCAATTCAGTTTGAGGTTTTACCAACTTGGAAAGCCAACCTCATTGCATCCCTGCAGAGACACCCGCACAGCTGGTGGGCACCTGTCCAGAAATCTGGGTCCTAATTCATTGGGACTCTCTTCTGAGCTTCTGAAAGTTAACTATCCCAACCTCTTCCCTCTGTTTCCGCAGCCCTATGAGCTGCTTCCTGCTCTTGCCACTTCTGTGGTAGCTTTAGTGTCCTTTTCAGTTACTTAGTTGACCATTTTCTTTTTTAATTATCTAGTTAAAAATTCTCTATATTAAATCCTCTGTTAAAATAACTGGAGCCGTGGGGGCAGATTTGCAGAGCCTTGGGGCTGACCCTGGCCTGGCAGAGCTGCGCAGTGAGACAGCTCTGGGTCTGGAAGGTGGGGCACTAACCAAAAAGGATTATTCTCAAAACTTAAGATCTTTGGAGTTTGTCTTGCTAGGTTTTGGACTTGTTTGGGACATATCAACCTTTCCTTCTTTTCCCTTTTCCCCTCATGGAATGGGAATGTCTCTCCTATGCCTGTCCTACCATTGTATCTTAGCAACACATGACTTGTCTGGTTTCATAGTTCACAGCCAGAGAAGAATTTTGCCGCAGAATGAATCCTACTTCTAGTCTCACCTCCATCTGATTTAGATGTTAGATGACAGTTTGGACTTCAGACTTTAGAGTTGATGCTGAGTTGAGTTTAGATTTGGGTGTTGGGATGAAATGAATATATTTTATATGCAATAAGAACATGGATTTTGGGGAGACAGGGGCAGAATGCTATGGACTGAATTGTGTCTTCACAAAATTCTTTTGTTGAAGGCCTTAGTCCCCAAAGTGGCAGGGGGATCCTATCCAGCATAGCCTTGTCCAGGCTGAATTAAGTATCCTTCCTCTGATGGACAAGAACCATAAAACTCCCAAACTCAGCACAATAGAGACAAAGACGGCAACTTGTAAGCAAACTGAGAGAGGTGGATTTTGTTTTCTCACTTGGCTGTATGTGGGACTTAAGCTTATTTGCTGACTGTTCAATTGTTAAGGAAAAGAACTCAACTGAAGAACAGAATAAAATGTTGGCAACGTATGAAGGTTGGGTCTAAAAGGCTCCATATAATTCCGGAAGCCTTATTTTCTCTTGGTAGCCTGCGCGCTCCACATTCTCTTCAGAGTTTCTCTATTCACACGTTGGCCTCATTAGGTCAGGAATTCCCTGAGGGCAGGGCTGGGGGGCATTTCGTCACCTCATATCCTCTAGTGTCCAAAACTGTGGCTGGCCCATGCTTGACGTTTAATAATACTGATTAAATTTAAACAAATTCTGGAAAAGGGCTTGTTTCAATTCTCCATCATCAGTGTCATCTTGAACCGGTCAATGGCCCGAGACAGAGTTCGCAGAGAAAGGGACAACCTGATGAAAGGGTGATGAAAGGGTGATGAAAGGGTGAATTATGACCAATTTAGACATAGAAATGACTTTCCATTAGGGTGGGTTATTTTGAGAGAGTTAGACATGATTTACATGTCAGTCAGTCAGTGGCCAAAATGGTTCTCACGTCTAGAGGGAATTTATGTCTCTGGTTTTTTTTTGTTTTTGAAACTTTCGTTATTTAATAATAGCTGCCTTTTAATTGTTTCCACTTCTGTATGTCAGATGTGGTGCTAAGGACTTTACATAATGAGTTCTCATTTAATAACTGCAGCAATGCCATGAAATGGATAATCCATCCTGTAGATGAAGAGACTGAGGATCGGCAAAGTTACGCAAATTGCCCGACACGGTGGGAACTGCAACAACTGGGGTTAAAATTCAGCTCTCTGACTCTGGAGTTTGGCTCTTTCCGATGGTCTTCTGCTTTCCTACTCAAGCAGAGCCTTAGACCCTGAGAACAGAGTGATGGACCTGCTGATTCTCTCCGTTCTCTTGGTATAAGCTTTAAAATCTCAATTATCCCTCTGAGAAAGCGATGGCTACATTTTTCAGCTCCCACTTTGAATTAGCTAATACACCTTACCTTCTCACACACCACGCCGAAGGAGGCAATTGGCAAAGTGGGGATGCAATTCAGAAGTCAGCAGGGAGTTTTATTTTGAAGGGCTGCCCCCTTCAACATCTCTTGCCGTATTTGGACCTGGAGGGATTAATATGATGAACTAGGTTATGGGTAGACTATTGGTTACATAGGGTATCTCTTAACAGTATTTTCTCTTCTCATTCATGTACATCCTCAATGCCGAGCAGCAGTGCTGTTAACCCAAACAGGAGATTGCCTGAAAGTCCTTCTTAAACGGCTTTGAAATGTGCAAAATGTTTCTACATATTTTTAAGGAATCATAAATGATCAGAGCTATTGGATTATATTTATTATGTCAAGTTTCCAGCACGTTCGTCTAGAAGAACTCAGGTTAATTTAGGAATCTCCGTAATTTGGGCGATACACTTATGGATATACAGAAAAGCTTCCCTGGAAATGGTGATTGTAGAAAGAGTAGATTTTTAACCCATTGTTTTTATGTTTTTCATTTCTCATCTAAAGTTGTATTGATGCCCAGCTGGCATGGCTCAGTGGTTGACCTATGGACCAGCAGATCACAGTTTGATTCCTGGTCAGGGCGTATGCCTGGGTTTCGGGCTCGATCCCCAGAATGGGGTGTGCACAAGGCAGGCGATCACTGATTCTCTCTCATCATTGATGATTCTATCTCTCTCTGCCTCTCCCTTCCTCTCTGAAATAAATAAAAAATATATTTAAAAAATAAAGGTGTGTTGAAATTCTATAGCTTGAAATTTCAAACAGACTTGATCACATCTCTTTACTCTGGATGAAGTGTCTTAAGGGTAGGAAGGCCACCTAGCTGTTTCAGAATAAGATTGATTGAAAGTTCCCATCTTGGTCTTATCCTCAGCTAATCAAGTTTTACACTTTTATTCTAATGGGTTACCCAGAGGTGATCACCTCTATGGATTTATTTACTCAGTTGGAGGTTGTTGTAAGATTGAGGCCCCGGGGAAGGTGCGGCAATGGCACAGGTGTTGCAGTGGTGTCCGATGGCATATACTAGCAATGCCAGCAGTGCAAGCTACAGCATCTTCTACTCAGTAAAGGGGCATCCTGACCAGGCTGATCCTTTAGAGCAGTGGTTCTCAACCTTCAGGCTCTTTAAATATAGTTCCTCATGTTGTGACCCAACCATAAAATTATTTTCGTTGCTACTTCATGACTGTAATGTTGCTACTGTTATGAATCATAATGTTAATATCTGATATGCAAGATGGTCTTAGGAGACCCCTGTGAAAGGGTCGTTCGACCCCCAAAGGGGTTGCGACCCACAGGTTGAGAACCGCTGCTTTAGAGTGATTTTCAGCCTATTCTTGGCTTCTAAGCCTTGTTCTCAGTCCAAGCTAGAGAGTTTTATGCTCCCCATAAATTTCCCAGCATTTAAAATTTAAAACATAAAAGAATATGCTCAGCTGGTGTGGC
Source organism: Murina feae (assembly GCA_004026665.1). Classification (NCBI taxonomy): domain Eukaryota; kingdom Metazoa; phylum Chordata; class Mammalia; order Chiroptera; family Vespertilionidae; genus Murina; species Murina feae. The sequence goes on from PVJC01035228.1 coordinate 7,415, forward strand.
TCAGTGATTGAGTGTTGACCAATGAATCAGGAGGTCATGGTTTGATTCCAGGTCAGGGCACATGACCAGGTTGCGAGCTCAATCCCAGTGTGGGGTATGCAGGAAGCAGCTGCTCAATGATTCTCTCTCATCATTGATGTTTCCATCTCTTTCGCCATCTGCCTCTCTGAAATTAAAAAACATATGTATATTTTAATTTCACGTAAAAGAATAGTATAGTGAGCTCCCATATACTCTTTGCTTCACCTTTTTCTTGATAGAAAACTAGAGGCCCGGTGCATGAAATTTGTGCATGGGGGGGGGGCCCTCAGCCCGGCCTGCTCCCTCTAACAGTCTATTGTGAGAGCCCCACCAACTGTTGCCCTGCAGAGGGAGGCCTGGCCCACCCGCTGGTAGCCTGGGCCTCTCTCTGTGGGGAGATCATGGGGCGATGGCCAGGTTCCCAACCAATTACATCACACCTGCCTTGGCTGGCCTGGTGCCAGTGGGTGTCATAGTGTGGTCGTCTGGATAGTCATTCCGCTGTCCAACCGTTGGTCGATTTGCATATGATGCTTTTATTGTTATAGGTACTTTTCTTTGCTGAACCGTTGAAAGTAAGTGGCAGGTATAATGATGCTTCACCCCTAAAAGAGCACATGTTCCCTGAAACGACTCTCTCCTACACGACCACAATGCCAGCATCACATGGGAGAAATGTCATCTTATATTGACAAGTTGGTCCTTAAAATGTCCTTTATAGCCACATTTTTGGCAATATAATTAAACCTCTCAATTCATTTTATGCTAGTTTAATCCACACATACATGGAAAATGTCTTAGATTATTTTAAGTATTCCAGGTCTGAACTTTGATTAATTTTCTATTTCAAACCCAAGTCCATATATTTTTTTGAACATACCATGATTTTATTGTCATATAATCAAACAGAATCTGAAGCTTAGAACTGGATCACTTGACCCTTTCTCTTCTTATCTCCTCCCAATTCCAAATGCTTGCATCTCTTAATAGCCAGCATTCTCTTAGATCTGCAGTTAGGCTCAACGCATTCAAGCCTCAGCACAATCTTCTTTGTAGTTTTAGCCTTTTTTCGGAAAATCGGCTTCGTCTGCCCACTACAGCCACTTTGCTTCCTGTCGTAACGCCGCTTTCCCTGTGCATATAGAGAACCCTCGCCTTTCTTGTGTTGTGTTACTTTGTGGGGTTGATGGTTGCTGCACTTCTTACAGAAAGTTCGGTGGGTTTTAGGAACGTTCACCGTGTTTGCGAGAGCTATCAGCATGAAAAGGACCCAAGTCCATACTTAATACCATTTCATCTAAGGATATTTTGAAACATGTGACATTGATGTTAATACTTCTGGAACTCTGGAATACCCTGTGCCCAATATTCCCAATATTTTAAAACTAAAAAGAAAAATCCTCTCCCCATTTTTAGCTGTTTTTATTACTGTTTCTTTTTCTTAAACCATGCTAACCATTTTTAAGTGAAGAATTCAGTAATTTTAAGTATATTCACATTGTTGTGCAACCAATATCCAGAACTCTTCTCATCTTTTTAAAAAAAATGTATATTTTTTTATTGATATTTTACAGAGAGGAAGGGAGAGAGAGAGAGAGTTAGAAACATCAATGAGAGAGAAACATTGATCAGCTGCCTCCTGCACACCCCCTACTTGGGATTTACCCGCAACTAAGGTACATACCCTTTACCAGAATTGAACCTGGGACCTTTCTGTCTGCAGGCCAACGCTCTATCCACTGAGCCAAACTGGTTAGGGTGCTTCTCATCTTTACCTGTTAAACTGTAACTTCTCATTCCCCTTCTTCCCAGGCCCTGGCAACCACCATTCTACTTTCTGTGTCTATGAATTTGACTATTCTAAGTACCTCCAAGTAGAATCACACAGCATTTATCTTTTAATGACTGGCTTATTTCACTTAGCTTAATTTCCTCATCCATGTTGTATTTTTATTCACCCATGTTGTAGCACATAGCAGGATTTCCTTAATTTTTAAGGCGGATTAATGTTCTATTCTATGTATAAACCTCATTTTGTTTATTCATTCGTCTGCCAATGGACTCTTAGGTTGCTTTCACCTTTTGACTATTGTGAATAAAGCTGCTCTGAATATGAATATGGGTGTTGTTTTTCTTTTAAATCTGGAACCCAATTAAGAATTACAAACCCTGTATGGTGCTAAAAAATTCGGTTTCTGCTAAAAACCAGGTAGTGCTGACTTGTTGCTAGTCACTAGGGACTCAGACTCTATCCAAATGTACAGGGGACAGCATAGTTTTCTTGCATGTGAGAGAGCTTGATTTATAAATGCATGAACTCACAGTGCGCATTGGTGAGTGTGAATGTTGCCTCCTGCTTGTGATGTTTTCTTGCATTAGCCCTACTCTTCTGGTCTTTCTCTATCCTTACATCCCTCCTCATTCTGCCTCAGGGAAAATGGTGAATTAGGCAGTTGAAACTGTGTGTGTGTATGGCCCAGTGCTCTCTGCTTTGCTCCTCTGAACATGAGGAGGAGGTGGGGGCCAGCCCTGGTTCAGTGTTGCCATGATTGGGTGGATAATATGTTGCTAAAACAGTTTGACTACCCAATTTAGGTCTTCATCATTAGGTCCTTCTCTCCTAATTCCTTCTATTCTCAGCTGGTTCACCTCCAAGCTTGCTGTTTGTTGGGCTCCTAAACCACCTCAATTATCAGGGAGACACCTGGGTCCAAACTTGTCCATCCACCTGTACAGTGGACCCTCTCCTGTTGCATTTGTCTGCTCAGGAAACCAGGTTACAATTTGGAAGATGGCTAGATCTGTATAGACCCGTGTGGTGTTGCCAAAGAAATATTAGCATTAAACTAATTGGGCCTTCCCTTACTCCAGGAAAATTCCTGTGAGGTCACCAATGCCAGCTATGGAAAGTAGAGTACCCTCCCTTGCTATAGGGACATTTTACTTTTTTGAAAAACTCTATTTGGTAAAAAATATTGTTCATTGCTAAAAACATTACAAAAGCTTGAAATAACCACTTTTAATATTTTTCTATGTATATCATTTCCTATCTCCAGCCCTGCCTGTGTGGCTCAGAGTTTAAGCGACGACCCAGGAACCAAGCAGTCACCGGGTTCGATTCCAGTCAGGGCAAATGCCTGGGTTGCAGGCTCCATCTCCAATAGGGGGTGTGCAGAGGTCTGCCGATCAATGTTTCTCTCTCATCGATGTTTCTGTCTCTCTATACCTCTCCCTTGCTCTCTCTCTAAATATAAATGAAAACATATTTAAAGAATTAATATCTCCAACACAAACTTCTTTGAGCTCCAGACTGTACAAATATCTCACCTGAGAGCATGTATATCCTGAATGTTTCAGACTCCGGACTCAGCATGACCAAGAATAAATTCATCCTCTTCTCCCGCTAACCTGCTTCCTTTCCAGTGTTCCCTAGGTCAGTGTGTTGATACCTCCATTCATCTGGCTCTTCACAGTAGAAACCTAGATCATTCTTTTAAAAAATATATATATTTTATTGATTTTTTACAGAGAGGAAGGGAGAGGATAGAGAGTCAGAAACATCGATAAGAAAGAAACATCGATCAGGTGCCTCCTGCACACCCCCTACTGGGGATGTGCCCGCAACCAAGGCACATGCCCTTGACCAGAATCGAACCTGGGACCTTTCAGTCCACAGGCTGACGCTCTATCCACCGAGCCACACCGGTTAGGGCCTAGATCATTCTTGAAAATTCCTTTTCCTTTAGGAAGAAAGGGAATGGAAATTCATTTCATGTGCAACCCATCACCAAATTCTACTGATTTTAACTTTCACATATGCTTCAGATTCATCTGCTTGATTCTGTCCCTAGCACTACTCCCCTGTCCACACTGCCACCATATGCCATCTGATTACTGTGACAGATTCCATAATGGCCCCCTTCTCTTCTAGCTCATTTGTGCTGGTCCCTAGTGATCTGTTCTGGATGCAGAGACAGATATGTTCAAAGTGCAAATCTATTTATATCTTCTAAACCCCAACCTCACTTGTTCCCCTAGCCTTTCAGTGATAAAGACAAAACTCCTTAACTTGGTTTGTGAGGCCCTGGGTGATCTGGCCCTGCGTACCTCTTCAGCCTCAACCCACACCATTCTCTGCTCAACTTTCTTTCTTTACTTCTTTCAATTCCTTATACGTGCTGCGGTCCCTGGGCTTTGCCCCTGCCTCTGCCTGGATGTCTTCATGCAGGTACTACATCCTCATCCGTTACAGCTCATTCATCAGAGAAGCCTTTGCTGATTTTCCCAACCAAGGAAAGTTGCCCCTGGTAAAGGTTCTCCCCCAGGTACCTCTCCCCATAGCATTTAGAGTGACCGCAGGATAAGCATTAGCGATGATTATTCAAACCTTTTTGTAAAAAAGAAAGTATGGGTAGCGCAGTCTAAATCTGGCTTCTGGTTTCAGACCAAAAACTCCTTGAGCACAAAGGCCCTTGTTGGTAATTACAGGCTGTCTATTAACGCTGGTCTCCTCACTAGACTGAAAGCTCCTAATGGGAGTAGCCGTGTCACTTTTCACTCTCCATTATATCCTGAGCACCTAGAACATACTCGTTAGACATTTGATGGATGACTGAATGCCTTTCTTTCTGGTTGTTTATATACACACGTATTTGCAAAAACGGGAGCATTCTCTACCTACAATTTTACAGCCTTTCCCCCTCACTTAGCAAAAAATGAACACTCGGGAGCTGTTCTTCTTAACAAAACCCACTCTTTAGATTGTTGCTGTTTCCAACTTACTCTTTGACTCTTCATCTGGAAGATTCATTTTAGAATTGGGTATGGATAGCAGACCTGACTAAGCAATGCCTGCAGCTATGGTATCTGATTCTTTTTCAGGACCCATCTCTGCACCTGGTCATAGCCCTGGTCTGTGGGGGAAGGGAACAGTGGTTAATATGAGGGGTCAGGCAGATGAGCTTTACCATACTGCTCTACTTCTATTCCGGTGAGGCCCATTTAGATGTAAGAAAGTCTCAATCAAGCTACTTGAAGAAAAGTGGGATCTAGGCAGTAATCTCTCTGAAACCCAAGAACAGAGCCCTAACTAGAGCTAGAGGTTCTGAGTGGCCACAGGACTTCAGCAACAGAAAGCCCCTGCTTCTCCATCCAGTGTCAGGGTGCCTGTCTACATGCTGGCTTTAGTCTTCTTTTTACCTCCCAGGTCCCTCTGCTCACTTACAATTTTTGATTTTTATTGTTATAGTAATAATTATTTTTAATATTTTTCTTGATTTTGGAGAGGAAGGGAGAGGGAGAGAGATAGAAACATCAATGACAAGAATCATTGATTGGTTGCCTCCTGCACGACCCCTACTGGGGATCAAGCCTGCAACTGGGGCATGTGCCCTTGACTGGAATCGAACCTGGGACCCTTCAGTCCTCAGGCTGACAGGCTGTATCTGCTAAGCCAAACCAGCTAGGGCATAATTTTTACTTTTTGATTCTGACTCTATTGCATGGTATCTCTTGATGCATCCTTTTGCCTCCTACTTCTGCTCTCAAATGGCAAACTTGTGCTTATTTAAAATGAGAGAGAGAGAGAGAGAGAGAGAGAGAGAGAGAGAGACTCTAATTGTCCCATGTAATCTTTTGAGTCAGCTGTATGTGTCCTTGAATTAATCTCTCTATGCTGGGAGCGCTCATTCTAGTCCATTTAACAAGGGGGAGCAGCAGAGTCATGAAGTACCAAAAATGGCTCCCTGAGGGACAGGGGATGTGGCCTGGGAACTTATCATTAGAATAGGGCATGGACAAATCAGATACTATAACTGACTTATCCAATACAGCCAGTGTGACCTGGCACAAAGCTCCCAACTTCAGCTTTGAGCCTTGGTTTCCTCAATTGTAAAAAAAGAAAAGTAATCCATTTTCCAAGTTATCAGGATTAAAGGAAATAGGATGAGAGAGAGCACATAACATTTAATGATACTTTTTATAATAATCATATATGTACACAAGATATTAATGTATTTTTCAAATTGCCTCTCTAATCTGGGTTACTTTTGGAAGGTTTTCTCAGATAGATAAATTCTTCTGTGAACTGTTGTGACTCTGAGTAGAATAATATTTCTGATGCACAAAGTGGAGTGATGGCAATGTTCATTTCTCCGGGGACGCGGTGGTCTGTGGGCCCCTCTACACTAACTATTTTGAAAGGATTCAAGATAACATGGAACAATTGACAGCTTGTAGATACTAACAAAGGCCCATTGTAATGAAGGAGTTTTTGGTCTGAAGCCAGAAGCCAGATTTAGACTGAAATACACATACTTTGTTTTTTACAGAAAGGTTTGAATAATAATAGCTAATGCTTACATAGGGCTTAATATATGCCAAGCATTGTCCCAGAGGCTTCACATATATTCACTCATTTCCCCCCTCTTTACAATAGATTGAGATAGATACTATTATTACATTCTAATTTACAGATAAAGAAACTGAGGCATTGACTATCTGTAAAATCCTTTCAATAAACCACAATCAACTAACCTTATGCCCATCTCTGGTCCTTGGTTCTCTGGGTACCATCGTTGATATTACTGTTCCTCTAGGCCTGGAGTTTTGCCTTGCACCTCCAACTTCTTCCCACACTAATGTTTTTCTCTGAAGGTCAAACCTGAGGGCTCCCACCAGAACCCTTAATAGCCAGGTGCAAACATTTTACAGTTTAACCAAATGTCTGTGAAGCACTTTCCCGTGCCTCATCTCATTTGATCCTCACAGAAGTCCTGGAGTAGGTAGCTAGGAGACTTGGTAAAATCCTATTTTCTTTTCATTAGCAAGAAAATGGAGACTTAGAAAGTTTAGAAACTTGATCCGACTGAAAAGAAGTAAGAAATGGTGGAACTTGAAAATGACTCAGGTTTTCTCATTGTGCAGAATAGTCAAACACTGCTGCAATTAAATATTTCACCCTTTGTTTTCCCTGAGTGATCTACAATAATAATCTGCTTTGTGTTGATATTTACAGCTGTGTTGCTGACAATTACCTGAAAGAGAAATTCGGGTGCTTCATTGGGCTGGAAAAAGTTTAGTTAACTCAGAAAGCAGGTCTAATTAAACAAGTTTATCCTATATAATAAAAGGGAAATATGCAAATTAACCATCACTCCACCACAAAGATGGTGGTGCCCAGTCCTCTCAGGCCCGCCGAAGTCCCCCAGTCCTGGGGGGTGGCCGCTGAGAGTAGGCAGTGTGAGCACCTTGGCAGAATGCTTGCTTCATCTCTGTGGCGATGAGGCAAGCATTCCACCCTGGCTGAGGAAGGCCTCTGGGCAGTGGGCATGGAGCATCAGGGCGGGGGGCGGGGGTAAGAGGGGAGAGAAATGCTTGCATCATTGCCCTGGTGACAAGACAAGTGTTCTGCGCCTAGCTGCAGATGGGCCCCTGGGCTGCAGAGAGCCTCTGGGCAGCAGGTGTGGAGCGGCCAGGCCCTGCAGAGAGATACTGGCACACAGATTCGTGCACAGGGCTACTAGTCTATACATATAAAGCTCTCACTGGTGCCAATTGCATGCATGTGTTTCCATCTGTCATTGTTGATCATGAATTTGGTTGACACTTCTATTATAGAGAAAGGGCGAATAGTGATATTAAAATATCTCTTCTAATTAATTTCCTTTCAATGTGCATGAGTTTGTGCACCGGTCCTCTAGTTGTTTATAATCATAAACACATAACAAAAGGTATTTTAAAAAGGAAATATAAATAAATATATGGGTGAGGTGTAGTGCATTAAGGACGAGCTTCCCTGATTTCTCCATTTGTTGGGGGTCAGTCTTAGCTTTTGTTAGTGGGTACCTCCATTGGTCCCTGGGGCCAACTGAGGGCTTGCATCAGGTTTGGTTGGATGCCTCCCAGAAGGCACTTCCAAATTTTGACTCCCTGTTTTGTGGACAATATTTCAGAGAGAGATTGCTCAGAACCATCTGGTGGAGATCTGGGAACACCAGGCTTCCCTTAAATTCAGATCTGTAGAGGACATTCCAGCGGGTGCTCAGGGACCAGGCTAGCTGACCCTGAATAGAAAGTTTTGAAGAACTATAACCCTTACCCTAACTGGTTTGGCTCAGTGGATAGAGCATTGGCCTGCAGACTGAAGGGTCCCAGGTTCGATTCTGGTTAAGTGCATGTACCTTGGTTGCGGACACATCCCCAGTGGAGTGTGTGCAGGAGGCAATTGATTGATGTTTGTCTCTCATTGATGTTTCTAACTCTCTCTATTCCTCTCTCATCCCTTTTGTAAAAAATCAACAAAATATATTTAAAAAAACAAAAACAAACAAACAAAAAAACTATAACCCTTATGTGACAAGCCTTTTGTTATGTGGACTCAAAATGGAAAGGGTGTGTTGTATGTAGAATTTATTAGAGAAAACAAAGCCTTGACACAGATCTTTTAAAATTAATAGTCTCTACATTAACTAATGAAACGGTGGCCTGGATTTGACCCTGCACTCAGACTTTGGTGTCTGGTCTCCCCACTCAGATCAGCCTGTGCTCCTTTTTTAAATCCTCACCCAAGGATTTTTTTTTTTCTTTTTAGAGAGAGGGACCACCTTTATTCTTGAATGTAAACAAATCCTCTCTAGGGAAAGCAGTGGACAATCCCCATTCTCTACTTTTCCTTTATTACCATGCAACACAAGCAAATAGCTTCAGGGAGGAGTGAGTTCCTAAATGTCACTGGAGCAAGACACTATTTCTGACTTCTGAGGCATGTTTTTTTTTTTTTTTAAATTTAATCTCCCTTTAGCCAAGTGTGTCGGTGCTCTTTGCTCAGAAAGCCCAAAACATGCAGAAACATGAAAACATTCATGGGTAGTTATCTTCCAGAACTTCGAGGGTTGAAACCACAAATGTCAACATGTGACCGGTGCATAGCTCCCAGTATACACAGAATTTAGCTCAGAGGATGCTGGGTAAATACTCAAGAAATGGAAATGTAGGTATGAAAAGATGGGGTGGGAGTGAGATGAAGGGAAGACAGGACTATTCTTTTTAAAAAAAATATATTTTATTGATTTTTTACAGAGAGGAAGGGAGAGGGAGAAAGAGTTAGAAATATCGATGAGAGATAAACATCGATCAGCTGCCTCCAGCATACTCCCCAGAGAGGGTGAGCCCGCAACCAAGGTACATGCCGCTGACCGGAATGGAACCTGGGACCCTTGAGTCCGCAGGCTGAGCCAAACCGGCTAGGGCAGATAGGACTATTCTTGCTCATCAAAGGACATCGTTACTAATTTCTTTTTTCTAACACTAGGAAAATGTTATTTAATACCTATGACAGGCAAGGTATTTGGCACATGGAGGACATAGAAATAGGGTGGCCAAATTGTCTGAATCCCAGCTTCAGCCCAGAAAGTTGAGCATCCTGGGAAATCTCCCAGTCTGGGCAAACCAGGATGGTTGGTCACTCAGCACATGGGAGGTACCTTCCGTCTCTAAAGAACGTTATAATATAAAAAGAAATCAACTCCACACCATCAAGAAATATTTATCCATGCCTTAAGAAAGATGAGACTATAGGGAAATGAGAGAGCATATACAGCTGGATGTCAGGAAAAGTTTCATGGCATTAGTGCCATTGAAGATGACTAATATTGTTTTTACAAATCCCAGTACTAGGTATTTCTGGGAGATGGCAGTCTGGACTCTTCTTTTTGCTTTGTGTTTTCTAAATCTTCAGTAAACATCATTACTTCTTAAGAAAAATAGAACATTACCCACTATCCCCACCACAATTTAAATGGACTTCAAAATATACATTAAAGCAAAAAGGACTTACGAGCATTGCTAATGTTACTACCAAGAGATAACTACAATTTAACAATTTTCATAGATATCTACCTAGGACAGTGTTTCTCAACCAGGGTGATTTTGCCACCTGGGGGACACCTGGCAGTGTCTGGTGACATTTTTGATGAACACAGCTGGGGGAAGATGCTGCTTGAATCTGGTGGACAGTGGCTAAAGATGCTGCTAAACATCCTACAATGTACAGGATAACCCGCTCTTCCTCAACAGAGAATTATTTAGTCCAAAATGTTAGTAGTGCCAATCAAATTTACTAAAGTGGTACCACACCTATGTATTGTTCTGTAATCTGAATGTGTAGTATTTCCTCAGGCGAGAAGGGGACAGACAATAGGCAAACGGAATAAACACTCTCAAAGACAAGAAAACTTTGAGCATATTTAGAGATAAAATACGTAGTTACAACATCACGGTGATGAATACAACATTGCAGTTAAGAACCAGGCTTTGGAGAGAGCAAATGGGATTTGAATCCTACTTCATCTCATTGGATGAAGGAGCTGAGTGAGAGCAGAGGAAAGATCACACGTGAGCTGTGTGACCTTAACAAGCCATGAGCCCTCTATTAGCCTCAGTTTCCAAAGGCTTAAGTTGAAGAACAATGATACCTACTTCAAAGAATTAAAAGAGGCAATGGTTGGCAAAGCCCTTGCTTCTTGCTTAGTTAGGGTAGATGTTCAATAAATGGTGGTTATTGTTACTATTATTACTTTTACCTTTTTTGTGAAAGCATAGATATAGGAAATGACAAATAAAAATCTATAGCTTAATGAATTACTATAAGGCACACGCACCCTTATAAACACCATACAGCTTAACTCATGCATGTAATGTATACTATACTTTTATTTTAAATACTAGAGGCCCGATGCACGAAATTCGTGCACGGAGTGGGGGTGGTGGGTGGTGGGGGTGTCCCATAGACCAACCTGCACCCTTTCCAATCAGGGACCCTTTGAGGGATGTCCGACTGCCCATTTAGGCCCGATCCCACCGTTGGGATCGGGCCTAAACGGGCAGTCAACGTCCCTTTCATAATCCAGGACTGCTGGCTCCTGACCTCTCAAA
>PVJC01035229.1:0-18376 GCA_004026665.1 Murina feae
AAAGGCTGGCCTGACCACGAGGCGGGGTTTTCCCTGCTTTCTGGTGGCTGGAGGAAGATGGGCAGTAGGCAAGCTTGGGAGGCAGGCCGCACCCAGCCCTGGTCACAGCTCAAAAAAGAGAACAACATGCAGGGGAGGGCAAGAGTCTGAGAGATCATCATAGAGGGGGTGCCTGCTCCAAGCCTGGGGGCAGGCCCCCGGCAGGTAGACACACACAGGAGGACTGCTCCGAGCCTCAGATGCGGCTGGGGGCAGGTCCCCAGTGGTGACACACACACACACACACACACACACACAGAAGGTGCCTGGCAGACTGGAGCCATCATAGTACATCCACTGAGGGGTCCCAGACTGTGAGAGGGCACAGGCCGGGCTGAGGGACTCCCTCCACCCCGAGTGCACAAATTTTTGTGCACCGGGCCCCTAGTCCTATATATAAAGAGGTAATATGCAAATTGACAGTTGTGCCCTCACACAAGATGGCTGCCCCTATGTGGTCACAAGATGGCAGCTACAAGATAGCCGGCAGGGGAGGGCAGTTGTGGGCGATCAGGCCAGCAGGGGAGGGCAGTTGAGGACAATTGGGCCAGGAGGGGAGTGGTTAGGGCATGATCAGGCTGGCAGTCAGGAGAGTGGTTGGAAGCCAGCAGTCCCGGATTGTGAGAGGGATGTCTGACTGCCAGTTTAGGCCCGATCCCTGAGGGGTCCCAGATTGGAGAGGGTGCAGGCTAAGCTGAGGGACAATCTCTGTCCCCCCCAGCCCCTGTGCATGAATTTTGTGCACTGGGCCTCTAGTTTCCTTATAATTACAAAGTAATAATGGTTCCTCTCCCTTATCTTATACTCTTGAGGATCAGCTTAAATCTATGGCCCCTATTTCTGTGAAAATATAGAGATTCTGGACTAGCTGAGGGTAAAAGAGACATTTTAGTAGACATGTTCTATTTCAAAATGGAGTTCTCTTTCATGGCTTTAGTCTCTTTCCTAGATATGTATCCTTTTTCTAAAATACAATTCTAATTATTTTGAAGTTTAAAAGTAACTCCAAAAGATTTAAACACTACAAAAATGCTTAGGAAGAATGAAAAAAGTGGACATCTGCTATGAAAATGCTTGGGGCAATGAGTGCATGATGCTGCGTGCAGATGATGTTTTACTGAGTTGTGCACTTCAAACTTGTATGATTTTACAAACCAATGTCACCCAAATAAATTCGATTAAAAAAAGATAATGGTTTCCTAACTCTTTTCATTCTGGAAAACATCCCAAAACATCAAGAAAAATGTCAAACAGAGATATGAGCTTTATTTTTTGGATCAAACTGGAAAGAGATCCAAAATATTTGTAAGACTTAAAACATACAAACAAACTGAGTATATGCAGAGACCCTGTGAGAAGAACCAGAGAAAAGCAGAGGAGAAAAAGCCCAATCTTGGCAGAGGCCAGAATCTGTCACTATTTCTTGAAGGTGAAGAGCACAACATGATAAGCAAAAGGTAGTGTTCCTGTGGGAACATTCGGTGTGGAAACAGGTGAATTAGGTGACATAGTGTGGTTCTGTAACTAATGGGAATGAGCCTCCATAAAAATCATACGAAATGTCAATTTTCCCGGAAGTTTTTTTCTCTCTCTCTGTGCATGTGTGGGGCAATTGATGATAATTAAATGGATATTTCAGTAGAAAAAAATAATTTCCCAAAAGTGTCCATAGGAAAAAAATCTCTCTATGTATAAAACCTAAGTGACTGGCTGACTGGCCAACCGACCAGTCAACTGTTTGACAGTCTAACTGGTAGCTTTAACGTGCACTGAACACTGGGGTCAGATGCTCAATGCAGAAGCCACAAGCATGGAAACATGGAACAGACTGATGAATATCAGAGGAAAGGATGAAAGGGAGAGGGCAGGAAGAAATTAATCAAAGATCTTATACATATACTAGAGGCCTAGCGCACGGATTCATGCACTGGTGGAATACCTTGGCTTGGCTTGCACCCTCTTGCAATCTTGGCTGAGAGACACCCCTCCTTTCTGAGTCATGAACTTTGTGCACTGGGCCTCTAGTTTATAAATAAATAGTCACTATTGAAAGGTTTCCTTATGTAAAGTTGGATTGGTCATGATCTAAAAGTTAAGTCATGAATTTCTTTATGTATGCAGAAGACACATTTGAGAAAATTCAACTTCTTTTCAGAAAACATTTAATAAATTTGTATGGATTCTTAAGTGGATAAACTATCATCTTATGGAACAGTTCATCTTATAATCCAATGTGATACTCATGGAAAAAACACTAACAGCTTTCCCACTGCTCCAGGTCAGGAGCAGTTGGTGTTAGGTGCTATGGGGGGCAGGTGGTGATAGATGCTGTCGGGGGTAGCTGATGGTAGGTGCGGTCAGACCATGTGCTATTCTATACTTCTTATTGCAGGAGAGCTCTAGGTAACAATTAGATCAGGAACAAAATTAGAGATATACAAATGTATATGGAAGAGATAAAATTTTATATCCTGACTAGAGGCCCAGTGCACAAAAAGTTGTGCACTTGGGAGGGTCCCTCAGCCCAGCCTGTGACCTCTTGCAGTCTGGGACTCCTTGGGGGATGTCTACCTGCTGGCTTAGGCCCACTCCCCAGGGGGATTGGGCCTAAGCTGGCAGTCAGACATCCCTCTAGCAGCCCAGAAGCCCTCAGGGGATGTCCACTTGCCAGAGGAGAACAGGCCTAAGCTGAAGTTGGACATCCTTACTGCTGCTGAGGAGGCGGGAGAGGCTCCCACAACTACCACAGTACTGGCAGCCATCAGCCTGACTTGTGGCTGAGCAAAGCTTCCCCTGTGGGAGCGCACTGACCACCAGGGGTAGCTCCTGAATTGAATGTCTTTGTGTGTTATAGTGACCAGTCATTCCCAGTCATTCTGCTGTTAGGATCAATTTGCATATTATCCTTTTATTATATAGAATAGAGGCCTGGTGCATGGGTGGGGGCTGGCTGGTTTGCCCTGGAGGGTGTCCTGGATCAGGGTGGGGGTCCCACTGAGGTGCCTGGGTGAGGGGCTGAGGGCTGTTTTCAGGCTGGCCACACCCCCTTCAGGGTGGGGGGGGCCTGCTGGAGTGTCTGGCCAGTCTGGGTGAGGGGCTGATGGCTGTTTTCAGGTTGGCCAAGCCCCCCAGCAGGGACCCTCACTCCATAAGGGTGTGGCCATCCTGGGTGAGGGGCTGATGGCTGTTTGCAGACTGGCCATGGCCTCCAGCGACCCAAGGTCCCAGTGAGGCTGGCTGGAAGCAGGTATCTGGGATTTATTTATCTTCTATAATTGAAACTTTGTTGCCTTGAGTGGAGGCCACAGCCTTCCAGGGCATGCGGGAAGCTTGACTTCCTCCATCACCTAGGCAACCAAGCTTCCTGCTTACTCCAGCTCAGTGGCTACCCATTGCCATCTTGTTTGGGTTAATTTGCATATTGTTGCACTGATTGGGTGGTGGGCGTGGCTTGGGGCATAGTGGAGGTATGGTCAATTTGCATGTTTCTCTTTTATTGGATTAGATTATATGACTATATACTTGATAAATATAAGAGAATAAACTAGAAAGAATAATTCAGTAATTTATTAGGATTAAAAGTATATGCATTATTAGTAATTTTCACATACTTAAACAAGTCAGTTAGAAATTTTTTTTAAAAAGTTTACTTTTAATTGTAACACAAACAATTAATACCAAGGAATTCACACTAAATGTACAAGAATTTTATGAAGAAAACATAAAGAAATTGAAAGGCAAAAGAATCCCACAACAAAATACACAAAATTAAAACAATTCCAATAGATTGAAGTCTTAAGTAGAAAAAAATAAAACTGTAAAATTATTAGAAAAAATATGAAAATGTTTTAAACCTCAGGATGAGATGGCTTTTCTAATGTGTACTCTAAATCCAGAAGCCATAAAATAATGATAAAATAAGGTACATTAAAATATGAAAAAACAAACTTCTGCTTGCCCCTTTCCCTTCCAAAAGGCAATAGGCAAAATATAAAAGGGGACATTTAAACTCATGTGGTAGAAAAAGAGTTAATACTACCAATATAAAGGAGGCTTAGAAACTTACAGTGAAAGGGCCAAAGTTTGCAAATACACAAGTCAGAGACAAGGAAATAAACATGGCTCTTAAATGCTTGAAAAGACACAAAAACTCACTTGTAATATGACAAATGTAAATGAAGTCACAGTGAGATATAAATCTTCACCTATCAACTTGTCAAAAGTCCAGAAAGTTCATGTATTTTGTGGGTGAGGTGCTGAGAAAGGGCACCACACACGGACACACATGATCATTTCGGGTATAAACTGGTACAGCCCTGCTGGGGGCTGTGGTCTATGTGGACATTTATAATGTGTGTGTATACCTTTTGACCCAACACGCCTACCTCAGCAAACCTACCCCATGGTCGTACTGAAATACACATGAAATGATCTATGTTCAATCATTTGCATCATTGTAGTAGCTACCGATAGACAGTCTAAAAGCCCATCACAGTACATCGACTAAGTTATACCAGATTTCTACCTTGAAGGAATATGCAAATGTAAAAAAGCATAAGGGAGCTCAACATGCATTCACATGGAAAGATTTAAAAACATATTTAAATGAAAAAAAAATCAAAGTGTAGAACAGCAGGCATAGTATGCTACGGTTTGTGTGAGAAGAAATAAATGTCTGTCTGTATTGCCAGTGTATGATAGAAATCTCTGGAATGATAAAGACATGAACAACACTGATCTCCTGGGGTCAGAGGGAGACTTTTCACTGCATACCTTTTTGTACAATGGGATATTAAAGCCTTGTTGAATGGGCTACCTCTTAAAAACGAAACAAAGGAAAAATCCCACCCCCATGGAAAAACAAGGCATAAAAGTTTACAGAGAAATGAAAAGCAAGCCACTTTACATTTAGAAAGCCTCTCATAAATGAGTTTTATATGACGCAAAATGCAGTATTGTGCATATTATACGGAAAAATCAATAAGTGAAAGAAACTGGTCATAAAATAAAGACGCTGTGAGCCCTTTATTTGCAGAAAGGGGTATGATCATAGGATTAGTGCCTAGATAGATACTTAGAGAGCACTGTTGCATGCTGACGCGTTAATGTGCCAATGCTAATAGACTGGTCAGTGATTCTCATATGAAATGGACCGATTTTTATGTCCGAGATTAGTTTTGGTGACTGCTCAGAAAGAAGCACCAGCCTGCCCACAAAAAGGCCCCAGGCTGTGGAAATGAAGGGGATGTGGAGACCTCAGAGAGTGGAGATGTGCTTGCTGATGGTGATGTTGCTCTCCCAAAGCCTCCATCCACAGCTCACTCCAGGAATTAGGATGCAACTAAAAGGAAAAATACAGAAAGGCAATTCAATATGACCAGAGAAATTTGATTTTAGCGAACAGTAACTATTGCAGCTATTAATGTTTTTAATGACCTCTTGCTTCTTAATTGACCCGGTCCAGTCATTTATATGACACCGCGTGCCGTGAAAATTACAATAAAGTAAAGGCTTTGGAGAGAAAGCAATTTACTTTGTATTCTGCTACCGGGAGAAATGGAATTTACATAGTCACACTTGGTTTTTATTAATGAAGTTTAATAATAGTTACCGTTTAGTCTGTGTTTATTATTTTTGCAGACATTGTGCTAGACACATACACATTTTCTCAAGCAGTCTTCCCAACAACATAATGACACAAGTGTACTATTATCAGAAGGTTTGCAGAACACCCCAAGGGAAAAAGGCGAGTCCGGCTGTGGAGCTCATTCTTTCTGAATTCAGCTAAACTGTGCTAAGAACTATCACTCCATCATGCGAGTTACTCTCCTTCCCTTCCTGAGATGCTACTCAATGCACGTGTGGGATGAATCCATACGGTATCTTACTTCTACCTGTGGACAGGGCCTTCTGGTGAGATGTTCTGGTGGCAGGACTCGGATGAGGTTGGCGAACAGACACTCAAGCAGGCATTGTGTGCAGAGATGGAGGAAAGAAAGGTCTGAGAGATACAGTGAGACCACTGTAGCCCACCCATGGCATGAGGACGCAAGGGCTTGACTAACTCGCTGTTTTCTCCTAAAGGGAATTTGTTGGGCCTGATTATTTGGGAAATTGCTCCTGATATTTATATGGGATCAGAGACACAGGGGTCACCAAGTAATGAGCTGTCCTAGGCAGGGAAGATTTCCCTTCTTGAAAATGAGAAGAAGAATCAAAGGTTGACAGTCACCTGTGCTGGCAGCAGGTGTCTGTGGCACTACTTGCCTTGGTAAGTAAGGAGCAGGATGTACAACGTGATCATCCATTTAGTAATCCTGATGTGCTATGAAACATATTTTGGAGGATGTTTTCTGATGAAGGAGCAGGAAGAGGAGAAGAACTGAGCTTTCTGTGCAGAGGGAGTGGTGAATGCAGTGGTAGATGTCCACCTCTCTTTATTAGGAGAAAGCAGAACAGTTTTGCAGTCTAATCCCATTGCAGGAAAATGAGTTAAAATTATTATCATCTAAAAAATATTCCCATCCATCCATCCACGTGTCTCTTCTCAAAGCCATCCCTTATGAAATAAAACTCCTTTTATATTCTTAAATTTAGTTCTTGGGAATGACTAGGTGATCGAGTGATGCGATGCATCATCCAACATGGCCGAACCGTCCACTTCCCAGAATTTCTTTCCAATGGAAAGAGTCTGAGAGTCATTGCTTATACTGACTTTGTACTTTGCACTTTGATATGCCTGGTCGCTGCCATTATCACTGTCCACGGCTCCGTGAACACCCTGTGGGATCCAGTGATGCCACCCTATGGCTCCCGCCCTCACCACGCCCTGGGGGTGAGCTGACTTGTGATAATCTGCTTTCCTCTGCAGCCCCCTAAGCAGCCATTTCATTATGGCCCCACCCACACAATGGCGGGTGGGGGTGGGATGCTACCTTTTAAAATTCACTTTCATTTCCTAAGAAACTGAATACAAAATGACAACCTAGATTACAATTTAGACACTTTAGAAGGGTTTTAGAAGAAGAAGGCACAGATACATCTTCTTTTTCCTCCCCTGATCAATGTAATTTAGACGATGGGGATAATCCTCATGAACAACATGGAGGTAAGAACATGTAGCTTACAGTGTGTAATGAGTTACTCCTGTGTGCTGGGCGCTGGGCTGAGTGCTTGGCATGGATTATCTTCTTTTTTTAAAAAAAAATTATTTTATTGATTTTTTACAGAGAGGAAGGGAGAGGGATAGAGAGGTAGAAACATCAATGAGAGAGAAACATCGATCAGCTGCCTCCTGCACACCTCCTACTGGGGATGTGCCCATAACCAAGGTACATGCCCTTGACTGGAATCGAACCTGGGACCTTTCAGTCTGCAGGCTGACGCTCTATCCACTGAGTCAAACCGGTCAGGGCAGGATTATCTTCTTTAGGCTTGACCAGCACATCTATGAGATAGGCACTCTACCCCAAGATCATAAAGTAAGAACTAGAGGTACCTTATTCAGGAGAACAGATGTCGTAGTGGTGGAGCTGGAATGAAGACCCAGGTTTGTCCAGCTCTTGCTCCAGCATCTTTGACCACTCTGTGTCACTCAGGGTGGTCTCTGGCACAGACACTCTGGGATCACCGAGGGAGCTTGGTAAATAGGCAGACAGACACCTGGCTCTCCCCCCAGCACCAAAATCAGACTTGGCGGTGGAGCCTGGGCTGCATTTTAACAAGCTCCCGAGGTGGTTCTGGTGGAGCCTGAAATCTAGGAAGCACTTCACCTTGTGGAGAGCAGTAGGAAAGCACGGCTTTGAAGCGGTCGTTCAACCACAGGAGTCTGTCAGTGTGATTACCAGGGACTTAAAAATGGGAGCCCCACTCAGGACAACTGTATTTTTGTGTGAAGTGGCGTGTCCCGGTTTGCCTTCAGGGAACAGGGAACAGCTTGCCCAGAACTGCGACCAAACACACAGCTTGTTGGGAGGAGGAGGAGAGCTGCTCAGGGTTTGCTGCCTTTCTTCCATCCTCAGCAACTGTGCACAGTGCTCTCGTGAGCTGGGCCTTCAGGTTACTTGAAAAGCAGGCCAACAACCAGCACCCCAGTGGCCTGGGCCACCTGCTTGCCTGGATTCCAACCCTCGTGTCTTCTCCGCTTGCAGCGTCTGTTTAACAGAGAGTGGGGCTGATTGAATTTGTGAGCAGTGGTTGGAGGACAAAACCACAGGGCTGGTTCCCATCACTGTGTTGTGTCCAGGTCTCCTTCCCTGGACGGAAACTGGTGGCATCTTTGTATTCACAGGACTTAGGACAATGTCCCCAAAGCCAGAGATTCTCAGAAACGACGTGTGAGGCAAGAAATGAAGAAATGAAAGGGCATTGAGAGCATTTTATGGAAAAGTATCATCCTAGAAATGTGGGGTTTTTTGGTACTTAAATTGCTTCTCTGTTGTTTTTCCATATTTATTTCTTTTTCAAATTTAGAAAAATGAGAATGGGGAAAACCACCCAAAAGAAGATAAAATTACCTATAATCCTGCCATCTAGACTTGAAGGAACAAACAAAACAACTTTCTGGGTGCCTTTGATGGGTGTGTTTTCCCCATCAGCAGTAATTTCTTCTTGGAGCCTGGTTCTGCCGTGTTCCTGCAACTTAGCTTGGTTATTGTGACCGGCTTTCCAGATCTCCTCTGTGAAGCCAGGATAATGAGTGCTACTTAAAGTGCTCATTTTTGCTTTAATTTGCACACCTCTAGAACATCCAGTTTCTTCTACTGCATTTTTGATATTGTAACTTACAACCACAGGTCCTTAGTCTGAGAGTAGTTTATTTAAAGAGGCCTCATTTGCTGCCTTTCTGGGTATGTTATTGCTGTACAGTACCACGGAGCCTTATTATCCCTGCCATCTTTTGACATACAATGCACAATAGCTGATTTTTCTAGTATGCTGTTGATATTGTTCATCTGCAGTATGTTTTTAATCTGGTAGATGTGTCATTACAGTTACCTTTCGGATTTACATCTTCAACCTAAGAAATTAACAAGCATTCATAGTTTTTAAAAACATGCTAACAAAATGTGAATGAGATTATTAAAAATATAAATAAGCCAAAGCCAAGTGATTTTGACGAACTTTATGACCTAATACTTGTTTGGGAAATGGAAAAGAGAGGGGGATGAAGTCATTCTGGGAGGTTTGTTCTGCCGCAGAGTAGGAACACAGAGAGTTTATCTTAGAACTCACAGGTACCTCCCTTGGTGAGAGAATATTACTGATAGATAAGAAAGTAACCCTACTTATAGTTTTAACATTTACGTATTTGCAGTGAGATATACTTGGTATAATATTGTATTGATTGATACATTTATATATTGCAGTATGATTACTACCTCTATCAAGTGACACAATTGTCATTTCTTTCCTGTGCATTTAAGATCTAGTCTCTTAGCAACTCTGAAGGATGTACTACAGCATTGTGACTGTCCTCCCTGTGCTGTGCCTTAGCTGTGGAGGACTTACTGATTTTCTAGTTGCACGTTTGTACCTTCTGATCAACACCTTCCCAACACCATCTGAATCTCCGTTTTTGTGAGTTTGGCTGATTCAGATCCTACATGTAAGGGATATACAGTATTTGTCTTTCTCTGCCTGACTTCTATCACTTAGCATGTTGCCCTCAGGGTCCATCTCTACTGTTGCCAACAGCAGGATTTCCTTCTTTTTCAAGACTGAGTAACATTCCTTTTGTGTGTGTGTGTGTACATGTGTATGTGTGGTGTTTGTTTTCATTTTCTTTGAATAAATACCCAAAAATTGGATTGCTGAATTATATGGAAGTTCTATTTTTAGTTTTTGAGGACTCCCATTCCATTTTTTTCTAGCAACTTTTCTTGCTTTCCCCTTCCCTTTCCTTTCATCCTGAATAGCTATGCAAACCTATGAAACATCTTTATTTTTTCTGATATTCATTCATTTATTTAATGAACACATATTTATTGGGTGCCTGCTCTTCTGGGGACAGAGTGGTGAGCTGGGCACCAGGGCTACAATGGTGGACAGGACCTGAAGACCTAGTTCTCGTTGAGCTTGTAATCAAGTGGAGGGAGACAGGCAGTCATCCACTAATCACAATGCATGTGCAATTAAAAATTGGTATTAGTGCAACAAAAAAGCATATCACAGTTAGTGAGAAAGTAAACTGATGTACCCTGACCTAGACCAGGGGCATTGGCTTAAGGCCAGAGAAGATTCTCGAGAAAGTACAGTTTGAGCTGAGAGTGTAGGATAAGTAGGGGGTAGATGACAAAAGGAAAAAGTGTTCTAAATGGACAGGATTTAAGTACCATAACTGAAAAGGACACAGACTAAGAGAGGCATTAAAAGAGAGGCAGTAGCTAGAGCTCAGAGAGTAAGGGATAGAGTGATGCTAGACATGGCTTGACAGGGAACTGGGCCCTCGATGATGCAAAACCTTGAACATCATATTAAGAATTTGGCCTTATCCTAAAAGCAATGGGGGGAAGCCATAAAGACTTTGTTCTGTTCATTGACCCTTAACTCATTCTCCCTGGTATTACTGTCTTTTGTGCACATGATTTATGGCTCCGTATAGGATATGGGATCGTGATAATTGTGCTGGTTAATTTATGTGTCAATTTATCTGGGCCACATTGATCAAACAACATTCTGGAAGTTTCTTTGAAGGGCGTCTTTGAATGAGATTAACATTTAAGTTGGTGGATTTGGAGGAAAGCAGGTTGCCCTCTATATGCTGTATGGGCTTTGTCCAATCAGTGGAAAGTCTGAGTAGAGCAAAACACAAACTCCCCTGAGCAAGAGAGAATTCTGCAGCAGGATGCAACATTGGTTGCTGCTTGGGTCTCCAGCCTGCCACCCACCTTACAGATTTTTTTCTGGTCAGCCTCCATAATTACACGAGCAAGTTCCTTAAAATAAGTTGCTGTCTACATTCATATTTATCCCATTGGTTCTGTTTCTCTGAAGACCCTTGGCTAATACAAATATAATTACCTCCTTGAATACAGAGAATTATTTCATGTTCTTTGCATGTTCCTAGTACCTAGTACTTAGTGAATGATGACTTTTTAGAAAATTGGCCTTTTATTTGTTCCATGCCTGGGTGTGGCATCTTGTGGGACTTGGGTTTCAGAACTTGCTGTGGGTAGCATTAGAGAAAATGTGTATTGAATCAGAAAGTAAATCATTCCCTTTTACCGACACTGGGATCTACATATTTTTGAGTCTGGTTAATTCGTTGGGGAGGAAAATGTTTTGTTTTGTTTGGATTACTAAAGTTGAGGGGACCCAATAATGAGTCTTTGACCAAAACTTCAGTGACATGGTCTTTGTTTTCAAGAGCTTTTCTTATAGTAGGACATATAACACACACTCAGGACAGCCAATAACAGTGCGGGAAGTTGTCAAAATGTGTTTTGTAGATTGTAGAGAAGGTAATATCTATGTTATCTAAAACAGAGCTACTCAAAATACAGTTGATGAAAGGGTCCTGAGCCACGGAACTGTGTTTTATTGGTCTACACAGAGATAAGTACAGATATTGAGAGTAAGCATGAAGAAGTGTAGCAGTTGAACAGAACAGGTTTATGCCTGTTGATGTAATTTTATAAATTGAACATGCATTTTATATGCCTTTTTAAAAATATAACTTTTCTGGTAGTTGATTTTAATCGGATGTTACCGAAGTATTGGTGGGTGATGAGTTGAAGATTAAAATAATTAAAAGGACACAAAAGTCCGGCCAATCACCACAGGTAGTTTGAGAAGCACTGGTCTAGGCTGGTTGAGAAAAGGTTCCTGAGGAAGGATAACTGATCAGAAAAGATCAGGGCTCAGAGGAGGAAACGGCACTTTTAAAGGAAGCCGAGGAGATCGCCAGTGAAGGTTTCTTGTTAGATGGCAAAGTACTGTGAAAGGGCTCCCCTGGGAGAGTTGGCCAAATTCTGGTAGCTCCCAAAGAGATCTTTCTAGCTCTGAGCCAATGTCTTTATGAGTTGTCCTGGTCCATTTCTAAACAGGAGTGTTAGTCTGAAGGTTGATTATTCCTCAAATTATCACGTGCATGTAGCATTTGTTATCACTTGGCAGAGAAAACTCTATTATGTGTTTACAATAAGCTAAAGTGAATTCATTGTTGCCAGTTATCACTTCTTTGAAAGATAATACTCCCGGTGCTTTCCCTCCTCACCCCTCCCTTTGACTCTTAGATGAACTTATAAATACTGTTTAAATTTGATCTTATCCAGGAAATAGAGGACATTAGTCAAGTTCACAGAAAGCCTGCCGGATTTGTATTCTCTACGGCATGTCCACCACCATGAGTTATAAATATGATAATTTTCCCCAGCAAGGATATTACCCCCATCTCCCAACAGATTTTGAAGGTAAGATTATATTTTTCAAAAGCAAAAATTTCCACCCCAATAAAGAGGATGCTTATAAAACCAGTACCTTAGGAACTTGAAACAAACGTCTGGAATACCAAGAAGGACAGATGTATTCATGGGAACGGCCGATATGTATTAGTGATGTGATAATGTTTTCTTTAAGTGATTGAAGTGGCCATTTAGCTAAGCTGAATAGTACATTTTTTCTGCTTCCTGGTGAGTTGTGAGTGCATAAAGTTTTTGGCACATTTGAACCAGGTGAATTCTAGTTTGCAAAGTGCAGATGATAATGCAAAGTGAAGGCGTATTCCAGTTGGCCTCTTCTGGTTGTTGTTGCTATCTTAAACAGTTTTTCTTTTCTTTTGTTTATGATGTGATGTCCTTGCCAGTATTTTTGTTTCTTTATTTTACGCAATAATTTGCCTATAGACAGTATTATTCTACTAGAAGGCTGTTGAACTGTTGACTGTCCTACTAAAGATGAATCAGTGATTTACATTGTGAACATGTAAGAATAGTTCTCAACTCTGGTTGCTCTTTAGAATGGCCTGGAGGTAGAAGGTAGATGTATTTATGTATATATGCGTGTACAAATGCACATGTGCATTTATGTAAAAATAATTATACCTAAGCTCTACACAATCCTTTTAAATAAATTTTTTTTTTGTGGGGTGGGACACAGGCATAGGTAATTTTTAAAACATGTTTGCAGTGGTTACAATATGCATCTTGGGTTGACAGCCATTGCCTGGGAGCAGGGCCACCTGGAAGGCTGGTTCACATCATAGATCACGGCCTTTCCCTGGTGCTTCCCATCCTCAAGAATTTCTCTTTTTTATTAAATTTATGGGGTGACGCAGGTTAACAAAATGATAGAGGTTTAAATTGTGCAATTCTATGATACATCGCCTATCTATTGCATCGTGTGCCCACAACCCAGAGTCAACTCTTCCATCACCATATGTTTGACCTCCTTTACTCTCTACTACTTCCCAACACCCATTCCCTCTGGTAACTGTTATACTATGAGTTTCTATTTGGTTTTCTTGTTTGTTCATTTGTTGCTTTTGGTTTTACATCCCACATATGAATGAAATCATGGTTCTTGACGTTTTCTGTCTGACATTTCGCTTAGCATGATATTCTCAAGATCCATCCATGTTGTCACAAATGGCAGTATTTAATCTTTTCGTACTGCTGAGTAGTGTTCCATTGTATATGTGGACCACATCTTCATTCAGTCAGGCTGGGATTGGGGCCCTGGATAAGGTGATGACAGTTGTGGTCCTGGGACTCCACTCTGAGAACCATGGTGTTAAAAGATCCGAACCGATCCAGTATGACCTTATTCATTCACGTTTCAATTATAAGGCTTGGAAAGGATGAGGCCGAGATTGGCTTTGAAGATTAGGTGGAACTTGGACATAGACAGGGACAAGGCATTTCAGCAGGAAACAAAGATTTAAAAACCAGATGAGCAGAGACAGAGGGCTAATTTCTCCCCAAAGCTACAGATTTATATTTAACTAGGGGTCCGGTGCACAAAAATTTGTGCACTTGGGGGGTCCCTCAGCCTGGCCTGTGCCCTCTCACAGCCTGGGACCCCTCTGGGGATGTCCACCTGCTGGCGTGCCTGGCCAGACTGGGTGAGGGGCTGATAGCTGTGTGCAGACTGTCCAAGCCCCCCAGTAAGTTCCCTCTCCCCATTGGGTTGTGGCCAGCGTGGGTGATGGGCTGAAGGGTGCTCTCAGGCTGCCCACAGCTCCTATTGACCCAATGTCCCAGCAAGGCTGGCTGGACGCAGGTTTCCGGGCTGCCCACAGCCCCTTAAGGGTTCATGCACTGGGGGGTGGGAGGGCTGGTGAGTGCAGGCCTGGACGTTTCCCACCAGAGGGCCCACGATCGCACACGCCTGATGGGCCCCCACCGCTGAGGGGACACACCTGGCGCAGAGCTGGGTGGCGAGCCAGGGGTGGACACTGGTCCAGGATCCCTTGGTGAGGCCCTGCTGCTGAGCGAACACACCCGGGGTGGAGCTGGGCATCGGACTGGCTTTGGATTCTCCGCACTGTGCAGCAAATGCTCCTACATGCCCTGTGGAGGCCCCTGGGGGGTGGACGAAGGTAGTGGACCCTGGATGGGTGCTCCCGCACACCCCCGAGGAGGCCCCCAGGGCAGAGCCACACAGCAGACCCAGGACAGGTGTTCCTGGACACCCCACGGAGGCCCCCAGGACAGAGCCAGGCAGCGGACCCAGGACGGGCACTCCTGGATGCCCCGAGGAGGTCCCCGTGCTCCCACATGCCCCGCGGAGGCTCCTGGGGGGTGGAGCCAGGCAGTAGACCCGGGACAGGCACTCCTGGATGCCCCAAGGAAGCCCCAGGCTGGACACCCCCCCACTGAACTGACACACCCGGCACAGCTATGCCAGCCATGGAGGCTCCCAGTGCAGAGTCGCCCTGCCAGCCTCCATCTTGGCTGGGTTAATTTGCATACAGCCACTCTGATTGGCTGGTGGGTGTGGCCATGAGCAGAGGCTCAGCCAGCCTAGGCAGGCAGTTGCAACAGTAGCCTCTGGTTTGCTCTAGCTCCATGGCTGCCGGCCTCCATCTTGGCTGGGTTAATTTGCATACAGCCACTCTGTTTGGCTGGGAGGCATGGCTTGGCTAGTGGGCGTGGCTTAGGTGTCTCGGGTAACGGTCAATTTGCATATTACTCTTTTATTATATTAGATGCTGTTCCTTTAAGCTGAGGTAGGCTCAGGTAACAAAACCTCCTCTGCTTCAGGGCACTTCTATAATGAGACATTGTTACTCTTAGTAAGTCAGGCCAAGCCTGCTCTTTCCTTCAGCTCCCGAGGATTCTATGATTGTTATGTTGCAAATGTGTGTTTCGCTAGAGCCAGTTTAAGCGGAGCGGGCGGCAGTTTTGGTTTCACTCCTGCTGCAATGGAAGCTGCCGTTTACTCAGGTCTGTGAGTGGCGGCCTCCATGTTGGCTGGGTTAATTTGCATACAGTCGCTCTGATTGGCTGGTGGGCGTGGCTTACCCCCCTCCCGGAGAAACAGTTAATTTTAATATTACGCTTTTATTAGTTAAGATAATCAGCAAGGTGTGTTCCTGTAGAGATGGTGCCAGACCATGATGCTATGGTTTAAAACTCTGTTTATATAATAGCATTCCTTCAACAAATGATGTCCAGAACACAGAATGTGCCAAAAATGAGAGCCTGTCAGTACTTTATTAGTTATTTACTCATCTGCCTGTGTATCTTATCTGTTTTATTCTGTGCCAGGCCTTGTGCCAGGAACTGATGCATAGGAATTTTAAAAGGGGGGTCAACAAACATTCATTGAAAAGGACCAGATTGTAAATATCTTAGACTTTGTGAGCCTCATGGAAAATAGAGGATAATATGCAGATAGATAACCACTCAAAATGAAATAATTTCTGCTCCCTGGCTGCACAAAAGCAGGGTGTAGGCCAGATTTGGCCATAGGCCAAAGTTTGTCAATCCTGGTCTAGTGAGAGAGACAAGCATTAATTCAATGCACATTTAAATGCATGACGAAAGTCCATTTTGTTAAATATAGTAACGAGTAGGGAAAAGTATGATTCAATTTTTCCTTGAGATCACCAAAGCCTTTTAGCCTTCTAGAAGATGTACGTCCCAGATGGCAAGCATCTAGCACAAGGGTGGGGAACATTGGCCCTGGGGTCGTATAAGGCCCGAGAAATCATTTGGTCTGGCCCTCCCAAGGCATTAGGGGTGAGTTAATGAAAACTTTGACCAAATAGAGCAGGCTAATTTTTAAGTAGGTAATTTTGTATGGCCCACAAATGGTATTATAAATATCCACATGGCCCTTGGCAGAAAAAAGGTTCCTTGCAGACATTTTCCCCCCTTTATCTCTGGTGAATAATTAAGCATTTCTTTATGAATTCCTATGAATTTCTGAATCTTTCTCTCTGTCTGAATATTGTCATGAAGAAGTAAAAAGTGGAACAGTTCTTGGTTGACAGTTAACAAGCTCAGGAAACACCATTTGAGCAGAACCCAGCCTTGACAGGAGTTTTCACCTTTGCACATGCTTTTCCCTCTGTTCCTTCCTGTCTGTCTGACTCCTGGGAGAATGTTCTTCTGGAATCAGTGGTTTGCAAACTGCTTTCTGTAATGAATTACAGACAGCGAATATGCTCAGCTTTGCAAACTGGTCTCTGTTGCAGCTACTCACCTCTGCTGTAATAGTGCAAAAGCAGCCACAGACAACAAGGAAATAAATGAGCTGGTCTGTGCGCTAATACAATTTCATTTAAAAAAACAAAACACACACATACACACATACACAAACCACCAACAGGCGGCTGGCCAGATTTGGCCTGTGGGCTGTAGTTCTCTGCCCCATGTTCTAGACCCCATGTAAATGTTACAGTGTAAGACTATGTTGGCATTACTTTATGTAGTTTCCTCATGTTTTCTTTTTTATATTTTGGTAATATTATATATCGGATTATCTTTGCAAATCTGTCTTTGTAAAGCTGTTTTCTCACCCTGCTGTACTATTATTTAAGGCAGAGACTGCCTTTTATATATAAGCAGTATACTATATCTCATGAAGATTTGTTGGTGTGTTGAATGAGACCATGCAAAATTGTATTTCCCCCAAATGGTTGGAACCATATTTTCAGTTCCATGTGTCCTTTTTAAAACTTTCCCCTCCACAGCAAGGAGCAGGGTCTGTTTCCCCTCTTATGGAACCTGGGTTGGACTTTGAGATGGACTCAGCCTCAGCAAATAGAATGAGGCAGCATCATACCACATGATATTCGAGACTAGATCATAAAAGGTGGTGATAGATACGAGGTCTCTCTCCCCCTCTCCCTCTCCTTCTTCTCTCCCTCTCCCTTTCCCTCCCTCTTCCTCCCTCCCACCGTCCCTCCCTCCCTCTCCTCCTCCCCTCTTTCTTCCTTCTCTCCATCCCTAGTATCTGGACACACCCTTGGATCCCAGCTCCTAGTCTTCATGCTGAGAGGAAGCCCGAACAATCACAAATGGAGCATCACTCCATGGAGTGTTCCCCATGCAGAAGAACCAAGACCCGTCCTTGCCTCCCCTCCCTTCCCCCTTTTGGACAGCTCTGATCAAACTCCTGAGATTCAAGTCAGTGAGACTTTAGCAGTTGCAGGGAGCCAAATCCAGCCAGTTGCCTGTTTTTGTAAATAAAGTTTTGTTGGGACATCGTCACATACATGCATTTACGTGTGTATTATCAAATCCCACTTCTGCACAACAGGAGAATTTAATAGTCATAACAGGGATGGTATTTTGGCCCACAAACCTGAAAATACTAACTGGCTTTTACAGGAAAACGTGCCACCTCCTGCCTCCCATTTGAGGCCCCAGACATGTGGGGCATAGGCAGCCGTTCCCATTGTATCCCGACCTTCAGAATTCATGAGCATAATAAATGGATGTTTTACATAACTTCGTGCTTGAGAGTGATTTGATATACAATCCAAGTACCTGGAACACAGATAAATATTGTTCTTGGGAAATAAAATCTTACGTTTGTTAAAATATCAGAAGATCTAAACCTACCCTCCCTCTTCCCTGTTCTTCGATCCACTAACAGGCATCCTTTCACATCCAGGGACATGACCGCGTATATTCCTCCCTCATGTTTTGGAATTCAGGTTATATTTTCCTTCCAGAAAGCAAATATTAGTGATCCCAATTACTCTTAAGAAATCAGAAGGTTTTGCTAATGTAGAAGAAGTTGAGGTTTAACAACTATTTCCAGATCTTGCAAACCATGAAGACTCTTTCACAGTTACTCTTTGCTACTTGATCACCATAAGATTCTCCAGTGGATGAGCAACCACCTTCAACCACATACACTAATAACTGTAGCTCTCAGTTCA
>PVJC01035230.1:0-18361 GCA_004026665.1 Murina feae
ACATATAATGCTGAAGTGAAAAATTTCCCAAGAGCCACCACTTCCTAGAAATAATAGCACCTCAACAGTTTGGGGTACATATTTTTCAAGTTCCTGTGTCTTTGTACATACTAATATATGGAATTATTATTATTACTATTCACAAAATTGGGTCATATTGTACATAATATCTTGTATTTGTTACTTTATAATATGTTTTATACATCTCTCCATACCTACCTCATTTTTTGTGTGAATTTTCACAGAATTTTTAAATCAGCTTTCACAGAATTCCATTGTATATGAGTACTATAATTTATTTAATCATTATATCACTACAAGCAAAACTATAACACACATACATACAATAATACATGTTTTTATCTTTGTGCACATATGTAGATGTTTAAAATAAATTCCTAGAAGTGAAATTTCTGGGTTAAAGTGTATGAAGATTGAAAGTATAAAAGATATTTCCAAACTTTTCCACTATCACTTTAAGACTGCAATATTAACTTACTCTTAGCTCTGAAATATTTTCTACTATATTTATATTTACTATACTATTTCAGTGTCCCTGAGGTTTACTTAGTTGAACCAAGATTGCCATATTTAATTGAATTTATGATGCCATTTTACATAAAACAGAACTTGATTTTAGTTATGTTGAAATATAAAAAGCATCCTTTTTATATTAGATGAAATATGTTTCTCTTAGCTGTCTTGGAAAATAAATGACTAACTGCTTATACTCAGAAAAAGCACTTTCTCAATAAGAGAACAACAGCAAATCAAATGACACTAAACAATTAAATATACATTTCCAAAAGTTTATTTTTACATAAGATATGAAACATGTGATAGCAAACTTGCTAAAACTAGGGAATTATTCACATTAAACAAGCTTTTAAAGCCCACTTGAATAATCTTTCTCTGCCACAAGGACTCATAGCATCAGACCACAGAACAAATAAAAACACCCAACGATTTTCTAACATGATAAACTCCGGCTCATAAACGCATGTGAAAAGGAGATGTTCACAGTCACTGTATCAGCAAAGCCTCTTTTCGATAAGAACAGACTGCTCCCTGTTTACTGGATTTGACTCATTCACCAGCACACAATTCATCCTGATCTTTGATAAAGAAATCACTTCCGAAGTTCAGTCCCCAGACACAGCTACCTTTGGAGTCTCTGCCAGAAGCACATGAGAGCTAGGTATCATTTTCCAGTGTTAATGTTTGAGCTGAATAAGGTGATACTAATACTCCTTTAAAGTCCTTCTGGCTTTTGTTTTGTTTGAGGTGGCTAATTGCCCAAAAGATTAACATTAAAGGACTTATCACAATGACAATCGGGCCCTAGTTGGGTAGCTCAGCAAGTTAGAATGTCCTCTGGATACCCCAAGGTTGTGAGTTCGATCTCCATTAAGGGTACATATAAGAAGTAACCAAACTATCTATCTCTTTATATAAAAGACTAATATGCAAATTGTCCTTGCAGAAGTTCAACTGGGAGACCGATCTCTTGCTTCGACATGCACTGACCCCCAAGGGGCAGCATGGAACAAAGGAAGGCCTGGCTGCCAGCCGGCAGCTGGAGAAGGGAGACCCCAGCTGCCAGGGAGGCCCCGGCCGGCAGCGAGAAGGCCTGGATTGGCCCTGATCACAGGCCAAGCCTAGGAATCCTACCCGTGCATGAATTTCATGCACTGGGCCTCTAGTGAATATATAAACAAGTGGAACAACAAAAATAGATGTTTCTCTCTCTCTCTCTCTCTCTCTCTCTCTCTCTCTCTCTCTCTCTCTCTCGTTCTCCCCCCCCACTCTAGAAATCAAGTAAATAAAATAAAAAAAGAATGACAATCAGATAACTTTCCATTAATTGTGTATTTTTCTACACTTGTGACTGAAACGTGTGTAGAAAGGTGCATCATGCCTTGATTTGCAGGAAAAAGAGGTACTGAAGTATATTTGAAATGTCACACAGACATTGGCTAAGCACAGAAAGAAGAATCAGATCAGATGATCTAAACTCTGCATAAATATAAGCTCTTTACACCAAGTCTGAAACATGAAACACTGTCTATTTTATGATTGGTTGAAATGTTGTAATAAAGTCACCACCAAGGAAGAGAATTTTTCAGTCCCTCTTTCGTCCATCAGGTATGTATCCTTCTTTTGCTATAATCTGTTTCCTGAGCCCATCTCTTCTATGGCTGTCTTCTACTACCTCTGTGACTTTCTAAATAAACTTTCTTTTATAATGAGAAAGGGGAGAGAGAGAGAGAGAGGGAGCGGGGGGAGGGAGAGGGAGGGAGGAAGAAAGGGAGAATTTTCCTATTGGACTCACTGACATCAATATTAAATCCTTTTTGTGTACCCATCACTTTTCTCTGTATTCTTGTGATTATCACTACACATATTTTATGTTCTTAAGCTATTTTTGCGTGTGACTTGTAAATGTAACCCTTCATATGAAAAGAGTGGCAAAGAGTTGAAGATGAATTCACATCAAATTCTGTAACTTAATTTACTCTACTTCTGTTATTACTGTTGGTTTCTTCTTATTCATGGAAGCCACAATTCTCAGAATGTACTGAGCTTTCCTTTGCTACTTAGTCGAACAATTTCTAATATATTGAAAAAAAAAGTGATTTTCACCCAAATCCATGCTTGCATGCTTCCTCTTTTCTATTCCCTTCATGACAGCATTGCAACTGCAGTCCTCTCACAGCTTTCAGTATCTTCAGAGTTTTTAAATAACCCTTTCTTCCCTACTTTACCTCTTAGTCTACATTTCACATCTACCAAAAAAAAAAAAAAAAAAGAAGAAGTCCAGTGAGACAATTATTCAAAACCTATTAAATCCTCTTCAATATCCCTGTACCTAACCAAGACACTGAACAGTCTGCTAATCAGCATCTGATTCGCAAACTATACATTTTGATATTTGGGGTAAGTGTGGAAAAATAAAAAGGTATAAAAGAATGGGGGTTGGGGGAGGAGATAAATGGAGATAGAAGAAATAAAATAAAAAGAATAAATTAAAAAATAAAGAACAGGGGCTAGAGATCACAGTTGGGTTTTGCTAGGTGAAGGTCAAATTTTTACACTACTGCATGAGTTCACTAAAGCCTTTTACCATGTGTCATCAGCTTGGACATGGATGTAGAGAATCATCTTTTGGTTCTTTACTAACTCTTTTATTATACCCTGTAAAAACAAACAAATAAAACCAAAGACAAAACACTCCTAGAGAAGGCCAGGGTGAGAGCTGCAAAGGCTAATACCCTCTTGACAATGCTACTGAACCTGGTCCTCAGCCTCAAAAGGCAACACTAGGTTCCTGGGAAATCAGACTTACGTCTTGGCAACAAATAGGAACTTCTGATATACTTTTCTATATTTTTTAATCCTCACCCAAGGATGTATTTTCTATTGATCTTTGGAGAGTGGAATGAAGAGGGTTGGGGGGGAGACAAACAGACATCTATGTGAGAATGACACATCAATTGATTGCCTCCTGCAGGCACCCCATCTGGGGCCCCAGGGACAGAACCTGCAATCCTTTGGTGTGCAGGCCGACACTTAACCACTGAACATACCAGTTAGGACATAATACTCTTCTACATCCAGCATTACCTTCCACAAATCCATTCTTAACTTATAACTACTTTCTCTAAATTATCCTTTGAAATCATATATGTTAGGCCCTGTGCCAGGCATTGGGACACAGTAATGGCAGAGCATACTGTCTACAGCTGGAACGAGCTACTAGAACAAAAGCAACTCTGATTATGTACTGCCCTGCTGAAAATCCTTCAATGCTGTTCAAGATTCCTTCAGGAATGGTCCCTAGGAATCCTGCTAGCCTCCTGTTCCACCTCCTTCCGGGGTCTTGCATTCTAAGTTGCAGCCATAAGGAATTGTTTCTCAGGTTCTTTCCCTTTCACCTGGGCAACTCTTGTCTTTCTGCCATGACTCAGTTAGATGCCTTGCTCTCTGAAAAAGCCTCCCCTGTTCGCTTACGGCAAGTCAGGTACAAAGGAAAATTCGGGTATG
This sequence comes from Murina feae, assembly GCA_004026665.1. NCBI lineage: Eukaryota > Metazoa > Chordata > Mammalia > Chiroptera > Vespertilionidae > Murina > Murina feae. The sequence continues at coordinate 4,045 of PVJC01035230.1, forward strand.
GCATGCAGCCTCTTTTTTTAAAAAATTGAATACTTCTCCACCCTTCCTTCCAGTGTGTGAAAATATATTTCTAATAAAATCAGCTCACAAAATGGCTGACATAGCTCTGCATCCACATCCTTTACCTCATTTTCTCTGAAGCAGTTTCTGAGAGGAGGCAACGAACACCCTGTTTTCCAATTTTAAAAAGGTTAAGGTAACTTTGGCGGGCACAAGTGAGTATAAAATCTAGGGAAAGTAAATTTGTATTCCAGCTCGTCTCCTGGCACAATAAATGTGCTGCAGAGACTACAATGGGCAGCAAGCAGAAGGGGGTGGGACGGGCTCAATGCACCCACATTGCCATGAAGACCTCTGATGCATTTCTCTGCCCATCAGTCCTGGACATGGGAGGGCAGGAGCATGCTCCACTGCCAGCCACAGCATGTTCTCTTTTCCCTTCCAATGGGTACTTTTTAGGGCAGAAGAAATAAAATTTAAGAGTTTATAATCTGAAATTGCATTGTGAGTTTTTGTTCCTGGTCTATCAGTTAATTAACAGCTTTGGCAAATGCAGAAGGACCTGCCTCTTCCAAGGGTCCACTGAGCTCTCCCTACATACTGCCCTGTGTGGCCCTAGCCCTCTGCTTTCTTAGTTCTTTATCCGCATTGCTTCTGTACTTGTCTGGCTCCCTGTCTGCCCTGGAGCACAGAAATAACTTATTCGCTGCTGTATCCCCAGTAAATATTGAGTATCTACAATACCTGGCACATAACAGGCACTCAATAAATGACTGATGAATGAATCAATATAGACCTGTTGGTACTTCAAGGTAAGAGAACAAACATTAGAAGCTCTCAGGATACGCAGTTCCTATTAAGTCAGTAAAAACTATGCCACTGATAACTTCCAGTTCCTTCTCACCTGATCGATATCGTTCATCCCTGGCTCCCCCAGATCGAGATCGGTGGTACTTGGAAGGAGCGCAAGTTTGAGCTGCAGATGGAGCAGGTGTCTGGTTTCTATGTTCTTTCTGTGCTGCTGAATCAGTTTCTAAAAAAGGAAGTTTGGGAAGATGGTTATCCGATAACAATAATAGCTAACGTTTTCTTAGCACTTCACATCCTTCCCACAATACTCTGAGGTAGGTATTATTACCCCATCTATAGTAAAGGGTTAGAGGGCTATAATATACATAGCAAAAAATGATAAAGACATCCAGGTGAAAAAATAATCATCTTAGAGCCATAATTGTGGATAGGTGACAGGAAAGAAATAGCAAAATGATCTATACAAAATAAGACATCCCAGAGACTGCAAGAACTGGTGGAGCAGGTATAAGACCCCTAATCCTACATACAGTACAAAGAACAGCTTGCAGAGCCTTAGCCTCCCCAAACACAAGTTACTCCAAATAAACAGATCATTTAAGCAAAAGCAGGGTGCTTCTTATGCAAACACAGATTCAAGTCATACTTAGCAGGCCCTCTTCCAACTGGAGTCACCCTTGAAGTGGTCCTTTCCAGTCCCCGGTCTGTTCCCTATTCTGCCCTCTCCACATTTACTGTCTCATCAAGAATATGGGGAAGAGCTCTAGCCAGTTTGGCTCTCAAGGTTTGCTGGTTTGATTCCGGTCAAGGGCACAAACCTTGGTTGCAGGCTTGATCCCTGATCCTGGTTGGGGTGCATGGGGGAGGCAACCAACCAATGTTTCCCTCTCTAAAAATCAATGGAGGCCTAGCTAGTTTGGCTCAGTGGATAGAGCGTCAGCCTGTGGACTGAAGGGTCCCAAGTTCAATTCCAGTCAAGGGCACATGCCTGGGTTTTGGCTCGATCCCCAGTAGGGGGAGTGCAGGAGGCAGTCGACCAATGATTCTCTCTCATCATTGATGTTTCTATCTCTCTCCCTTCTTCTCTGAAATCAATAAATAGACATTAAAAAATAAAAATCAATGGAAAAATATCTTCAAGTAAGGATTGACAAAAACAAAAAGCAAGTGAATATGGGGACGGGAGAAAAAAGCAGGTAAAATAAGTAGAAGAAAAAAACCTTAAGTTCTCTTTTTAGTGCCTTTTTAAAAAATGGTATTAATTCCAAAGTCATAATCTATAATAATAAAAGCATAATATGAAAATCAACTGAACAACCAAATAGCAGAACGATCTTCCAGACGACCACACTGTGACACGCACTGGCGCCAGGCCAGCCAAGGCGGGTGTGATGCAACTGATTAGGGGTGCCCCACCATCACCCCACAATAGCCCCACAGAGGGAGGCCTAGGCTACCCAGCTGGTGGTACTGTGGCAGGTGGGTGGGCCTCCCTCTATAGGGCGATTGATCTGGGAGCCCAGTGATCGATCACCTCACAGAGGGAGGCCCAGGCCACTGGCCAGCAATGCTGTGGTGGGTGTGTAGGGCCGGCCAGCGATCACCCCACAGAGGGAGGTCCAGGCCAGCCAAGTGATCGCACCCCATACTTGTTGCCTGCAGAGGGAAGTGACCAGTGGCCAAGGGGAGGGGGGGAGGTTGGGAGCGCCGTACAGATGGCAAGCAGTGGTGGGGCCCGCTGCTGGCAGCCGGGGGAAGGAAAGCCCCGATAGGCACGGACTGCTGGACAGGCTTAGGGACCTTACCTGAGGGGTCCCGGATTGGGAGAGGACGAAGGCTGGGCTGAAAGACACCTTCCCCCCCCCCCGCCCCCATGCATGAATTTCATGCACCAGGCCTCTAGTTTTTTAAATAAAGTAAGAACATTGAACATGAAATCTCCCCTTCTAATTTTTTGTTTTGTTAATTCTCACCCTGAGGATAATTTTTTGATTGCTTTTTAGAGACTGGAAGGGACGGAAGATGTGTGTGTGTGGGGGGAGACAGATAGACAGACAGACAGACATCTATGTGAGAATGACACATCAATTGGTTGCCTCCTGCAGGCACCCCAACCTGGGCCCCCAAGGATCGAACCTGCAACTAAGGTATGGGCCCTTGATCAGGAATCAAACCCAACACCCTCCTGTGTGGGCCAATGCTCTAACCACTGAGCACATTGGTCAGAACTACCCTTTTTTAATAATTTTTAAGTGTACAATACAGTATTGTTAACTATATGCACAATGTTGCATAGCAGTTCTCTAGAACATTCATCTTATATAACTAAAACTTTTGACCCATTATAGTAATAACTCTCCATTTCCTCTCTCCTCAGCCCCTGGCAATCAACATTCTACTCTCTGCTTCTATCAGTATGACTATTTTAGAGTCCTCATATAAGTGGAATCATATAGATTTGTCCTTCTGTGACTGGCTTTTCTACTCAGCACCATATCTCCAGGTTCAACTATTTGGTCACACACTGCAGGATTTCCTTCTTTTATAAGGCATATTTTTCTTTACTAGCACCTAGTTGTATCCAGCAAGGCAGCTAACATATAGAAAATTAGGTGTCCACTACAACAAGATGTCACCAATCCAGAAATTGCATTGCTCCAGACCACAGCTGAGAATCAGCGTGCACAGTGGTCCAGGGAGTACAAGCAACAGCCTCACAGACTTCAGTCAAGGCTGAGGATACTATGGTACTATGGGACTGGGACTCATAATGTCATATCATTTTTTAAAAATGCATTTTTATTGATTTCAGAGAGAAAGAGAGAGGGAGAGAAAGAGAGAGGAAAGGAGGGAGGGAGGGAGAGGGAGGGAGGTAGGGAGGGAGAGGGAGGGAGGAAGGGAGAGAGAGAGAGAGAGAGAGAGAGAGAGAGAGAGAGAGAGAGACATCAATGATGAGAGACTCACTGATTGGCTGCCTCCTGCACGTCACCCCCTGGGGATCGACCCACAACCCAGGCATATGCCCTGACGGGGAGTTGAACCATGACCTCCTGCTTCACAGGCTGATACTCAACCACTGAGCCATGCCAACTGGTTTGTCGTATCATTAACAACAAAAAAAATTATTAGCATGCTTGAGAGGCCGTGTGTAAGAGGTCTAGCTGACAGTCCCAGCTAAGCCCAGCCTCCCATCTGCCCCCACCAAGGCACCAGATGTGAGCGAAGCCATCTTGGACCTTCCAGACGAGCCCGTACACACCAGGTGAAAGCATGTAGTGACCTCAACTGGCACCATGTGGAGCACAAAAATCACAACTGAGGCCCGACCAAAATCAGAAGGTATAATGAAAGGTCATTATTTTTTAAGTTTGATTATTTTTTTATACATGGTTTTTACAAAGGCAAAAGAGTATATTTTAGGAAGTTCTCCACAAAAGTGCTTTTATGAATCTAGAAATATTTTATTTTTTTATGGTTCCTGGTAGCTGAGATTTTTATTATAAAATATGTCAGCCAAGCAGAACATGTTTTAACACTGACATTTTGAAAGGTACTGTCTGAGGTTGCAAACTGAAGTTTTAAATCAGCCTAAATTCTCTTGATAATCTACTTCACAGAAGAGTTATACTGAATTCTTAATATTTTCATATCTTGTTTCATTTGTTAGTTTTATTGCTCCAGAATAGAAGTCAGCAAACATTAGCCCAGGTCTATTTTTATAAATAATTTTATCAGAACACAACCACGCTCATCTGTTTACATACTGCCTATGCATGCTTTGACACTGTAAAGGCAGAGCTGGTTAGCTGTGGCAGAGACCATATGGTCCTCAAAACCTAAAATATTTACTATCTGGCTCATTACAGAAAAAGCTTGCCACTTCCAGGCTATAACAATAAAAGTTAACATTTAAGTGCTTTGTGCTAGGCACTGTGCATATAGAAGCACATATAAAAAGTTTTCACATTTTGTCTTATTCCTCACAACAATCCTATAAAGTCAGCACTATCAACTTACTATAGAAAAAGAAGCAGACATGTATCATTTTATCCAAAGTCACAGAGCCAGAGAATGACAGAGCCAAGATTCAAAACCAGGTCTGTCTCACCCCACTGGTCTCTACCAGAAAAGGTTACAAAAAGGTTGTGATGCCCTAGCCGGTTTGGCTCAGTGGATAGAGCATTGGGTTGAGTTTGATTCCAGGCAAGGACACATGATCTCCAGTGGACTTGATCTCCGGTGAGGGGTGTGCAGGAGGCAACCGATCAATGATTCTTGCTCATCACTGATGTTTCTTCTATCTCTCCCTCTCCCTTCCTCTCTGAAATCAATAAAAATATATTTTTTAAAAAAGGTTCTCCAAAGACGTTAGAGGAAACCAATCAGAATTAATAACTTAGTCTGCAAGTATCTAAATGCTTTAGGATTTACAGTCGGCAGCTGGACAAGCATTTGTGTCCTTTTAATCACCTGCCTTCATGTGAAAGATTCTACAAAAAGCCCCTCTAAAAACTTTCGGCCATTCATTAGAGAAATTGTTTAAAACATATTCCAACTGGAGTTGAGAAGAGAATATGGGGGGGGGGGATAAATGGTGATAGGAGACTTTTCTTGGGGTAGTGAACACACAATGCAATAGGCGGATATCGTATTATAGAATTGTGCACATGAAACCTATAGAATTTTATTAACAAACAGCATCCCAATAAATGTAATAAAAAAGTTAAAAAATATATTCCAATTAACTTTAAATAGAGGACAACAAATCGGAAGGGGCAATTTTTATCTATGTGGTCAGATGATACAGAAAGGAAATCACATTAGTACACATGAGGCACCTTGCTTGCAAATATGCACAGAGAAAATGGTTTGACTTAAACAGAGCATCAGGTTTAAAATACTAGCTTTGTATTACTTTTTGGGGGCCATACTGAATATATAGCTAAAGTACCTATCCGCTGATAATTTTTTTAATTATCAGATTGTTAGGATTGATCAAACCACCCTGCTAAGAAATATGGTTCTTCCAAATCAGGCATTAGTAATTCAGAGTATGAAAGGAATAAATACAGATTTGCAGTTCACAGAAGATGGACAAAAACGGTTCATGTATTTTTACCATTGCATTCTCACTTAGGCTTTTACTTAGTATTTTCCAATGCAATTAATTAGGATAAAGAAGATAATGTCAGCTAAATAATAAAAACTGAAACAAAGAAATGATGGGGGGGTGGGGGAGGACAGGGAAACTAGGAGTTAATACTTTTGTTTGAGGAAGAATTACAGAGAATGAACATCTCCACTCAGATTATCTAGAGATTATCACAGACCAAACCACAAGGAAATATAACACAAATATAGACACCTAATAAGAACTGAGAATCAGAGTCAGATGACACTTAGCTAAGAGATCTACTGAACTGGCACCAAAAAAAAAAAAAAAAAAAAGCCTCACAACACAACAAGCTCTTCACCAGGCAACATCGGAACGATGCTCTGCAATGTTTATCCTCAACTCCCTCTGGGACTTAGTCAGCCAAGCAGACCAGGTTTCTCTTTGGTCAAAAATCATGACAAACATTTCCTTGTAGCTTGCCAGAAATAAAACAAAAAATTGATTTGCAGTTTCAATAAGTGGCTGACAAATTTGTTCAGTGACCATTCCTCAGGTGCCCAAATCATATTGTCACAAAAAACATGGATTCCTAACACAATAATCTTGATTGAAATGTGTGATACATCTACTTCAAGAGAGCCTATCTGAAAGAGCAGTAAAAGGAAAAAAGGGTAACATGAATTCCTAGGAATTGAGTCAATTTAAGTATAACAGCGGCACTTAATAATGAAACTCTGATAATCTTTTGAATGTGATTAATTACTCTCCAATTGATATATGAATTCTATAAACTTTTATTCCCATGTATTTGAGTTCACTTTCTAGAATATGTTACAAATATATTTTATTATGCACTGAAAAAACTGGAAGCAAATACAGGAAAATGTTAATAGCAATTATTTTGGATGGTATATATTTTTCCATGGGTTTTATTGGCTTTCTGCAACTTAGAAAAGTTCTCTATTTGGATTATAAAAATAATACATGCTCACTTTAGAACATCAAAATAATAGTTAAGAGTAAAGAAGAAAATAAAAAATGATATTGGTTTTTCTTAATTTGAAGGTCACAACACAGAGCAGATTCTTACCATAAACTGAAGTAATATTCAGATTTCAGTTTCCTAAATAAATTATGACACTATGAGCAGGATATCCTTTTCCTATTCTCTAAAATCAATTGTCTCCTTTTTCTTTCCCCAAAAGCATTAGCAAATCAATGCATATTTGGAGGTAGGGCGGGGGGGAAATTATGCTGTGGCTGGATGAAAATAATTTTGGAAGGCTTAACCCCACCTTAGCTTACTTGCCAGGACAACGGTTTGCTGTGGAAGGGGGGTGAGGGGTCTGGAAACACAGGAGCACAGCAGGGTGTTATTTAACAGCATGTCCAGCGTCAGGCAAGATGCTGCTTAAAGATGACTCATTCCCTGGCCAGGGTTTCACACTCCAAGCAGACCTCAGGAATTACCTGGGCCCCGAAAATAGAGATGTCTCTACTGAGAATAAGGTATGTACAGTTTCACTACCACAGTAAGATGACAAAAGCAAAGACAGAATAATATATCAACATAATGAGACAGTATATACCATGAAAAATATGTTGACTATGAAGACTCATGAAAAGGTCTAAATGAAACATCCTACATAAGAAAACTCTAATATGAATTGTCCCCTTGGGCAGTTGTTCGACCAGGAGACCAGGGATTTGACCGCTCACTATGACATGCACTGACCACGAGGGAGCAGCGCGGAACATGGCGGGCATCTTCAACGTGCTGCGACCTCTCGCAGGCTACCTGGGGGCAAGGGTGACAGGGTCGGAGGTGCGGTGAGAATGCGGAGTGTCCACCCCCCTCCAGCTTGCTCTCACTCCCCTTACCACCCTCCCCTGGGACACCAGGGCTTGTGTGCTTGGAAAGCCCATGAGAAGCCCAGCTGCCAGAACCACAGGGGCTGGATGGGTTCCACACAGGAGTCTATGAGGTCGGTGGGGAGAGAGCATGATGCCCACCTGGCTTCTGTACAGCACCGCTGGGTGGTCCAGGGGCCCACACTGCACCCGGTCTGTGGTGTTGGGCATGCTCACTGCATCTCCGTGTGGGGACTTGGGTGCTGTAACTCAGGTGGAGGGCGGTGTGAGGGGACCTGGGGGCCCAGGTGCTGTCCAGGGCCCAGAGGTCAGCTGGGACCTGCCCTTCCACGACAGACGCTCATGCTTTGATCACTGGCCAGGCCTGGGGACTGCACTTTTGCATAAATTTCATGCACCCAGCCTCTAGTCAAGCCACGAAAGAATACAAAATATGTACATAATGTGATTCCAACTGTGCATGTTAAAACTACAGGGGTGGGCAAAAGTAGGTTTATTTGTTTGTATGGAAAATAACATTAATAAATAATTAAACAAGAATAAACTTTTGTGTACTTATAACTGTAAACCTACTTTTGCCCACCTCTGTATTCATATGCAATTATAAGGATCAGATGGGACAAAAAGTTCGTAAGTAGTTGGAATAAGGTTATGGTGAGTACTCACATTTTTAATGTTTTATTTAAAGTTATATGTAAAATCAAAGTAATTTTAAAAGGCACCAAATACAGTTAAATGCTAGAATGGCTGCTGCAAACTTAAATCAAGCATTCTTCAAAACTGTTAAATTCTAGTGTGAAACCTACCTGAGATCCAAAGAAAAATATTACTTACTAATTTTCATACAGTGACAGCTTTAGTGTGTTCATTATTCAGAATATCCACTAGGGGTCACCATTATGTTTAAATAGTGATGTTACAAGGTTTGACAGTAAGTTTAAGAAAATCCGCAAATTTTAACTTCTTTTCCAGCACAAAGCCTCTTTCTCCATGATCAACATGTGCATAATTTATGTGGAAAGAGACATCAGACTCTTCTATGATTCTTTTGTTTGACTACAACAACAATGATAACCTAAAAAAAGCAGCTGCTATTTAGTAGTATAAAACTATGCAAAACTTTCCATTCAGGAAGATGGAAGGAAGCAAGCTCAGCTTTCCATCTTTCACCTCTGCTGATGATTTCACAGGTATTCTCACCTGTGAGGGTAATACAGTCAAGCAGGATGTGCTCAGAGAATCAAGGAAAAAAACATTCAACTTTTTAGGAGTGAACAGAGCAGACATACATTGGTATTAGTGCTAGTGTCCAGAGAAGAAATATAGTAATAACTGATCACCGATTCACATACATCTTTTATATGTGATAGGTGCAGAAAGGGAAAAAGAATAAGGCTCCCTGAGGCCACGTAAAGGGGAATTTAATGTGTATTGAGCTTCAGAGAATATCTATTAAAAAGAGACATTGATGTAGGCTTTAGCTAGGCAGAGAGAGGCAAAAGCCACCTCATACAAAAGCATGGTATCTAGTATTGGGAGAAGTCCGGTGAGGAAGAAAAATCTTGACAAGTCTAAGAAATACTGCTCTGAAAGGTGTAAAATGATACAGCATGAGGCTGGAGAAGAAAAGGGAGGTCAGGTCACTGGTCCTAAGCCAACGGCGCGGCCTTTGAAGGGACTTAAACAGGAAATGACAGAATAACAAAGATAATACATTTCTATGGCTCTTTTAACTTTCATGACACCATCTCCTTTTAATAACACCATCTAATAGATACCAGTAAGGAAGCAGGACTTTTCTCTAGTGAGAATGTGTCAATAATCACCTTGAATCATTAGAATGAGAGTCTCCAGTCCATTCCATCCCAAAAAAGGGTGGATGAGGATACCTTGAGTCACTCAGGAAATCTCCCCTGGGAGCTAAAGCACCTCTGAGTCACTGAGGAGAGCATTCCTCAGAAGGACGGGAGATTAACCTCACTCTTTGCCTGCAGGAGAGAATGACAGTGTTTGTATTTGGAATCTGGAAAACGGGCCATCAGCCTGATTTCCTAGGGGTGGATTTTGGGAGAGAGGGATGCTGAGAGTTCTGGGTCTGTGATTCCTGGGCCATTCAGTAACAGGAAAATGCTATGACTGGGGCTAACGGAGCACCATACCAAGAGTTCTGCCCTGAGAATACAAGACGACACCTTGGCCCAGCCGAGCACAGCGGGCTCCTCCACCAGAATGGCTAACGCGGGAAACAGGCTTAGCAGTGGGTCGGCATTATTGGTCACAAGTCAGGAGCAGTTTTCACAGCACCCCATGAGGCACCAGGACGCAGCAGCAGACTACGGGGCTCTTCCCTTCTAGGTGTGGCAACTGCCCACCATTCCTTTTGCACTACCTATATCCCAAGCCGTTCTTGGACAACTAAGGAGGGAAGAGAAGCCCCAAGAGGAAGACTGCAGACTTCCTTCTGATAAGGCAGATGGCGACAGATCTGATTACAATGCATGCTCCACTTCATAGGGACGATGACACTTTCCAAACCTAGCAAATGAAGAGCAGAGCTGGAATAAATAATTCCATATTCTTCCTATTAGGATCCTCACTTGGGAAGGAACTTTTCAATCAAAATGAGATAAAAGACAATACATCCCACCCTTCACTCCTCCACACACAAAGACGCCTACTAAATATTTATGTAGTTGGAAATGTTCGATAGCATGCCAAAATGCTGTTCCAGATTTCAGTAGCTGGTTTTAGGTTCATGTCCCTTTGAATTTCCACTGTACTTTGTTTAGAACTGTCTTAAGTACTTATTTGACTTTATCTTTTATAGTCTCGATTTGTATACATTGTGCTATCTCTCCTACTATAGTATAAATAACTTGAGATCAGAGGATGGTCTTAACTCATCTTGTATTTCTGGCAGTAATTGGCTCTGGCTAGGTCTTATGCATTGCCAGCACCCAGTATTTTGGTTAAAATAAGTAATTAAGATCTTGTCTTTCTCCTCATTTCCACCAGTGATAGTGGGTAGCTAGAAAAAACAAAGACAAAAATGAAGAGATTTAAAGGGTATGGTGAATGTAAAGCTGAAAGGCTGCTTATTTGGGTGTCTCTGCCATATAAGCTTTATACAAAAAATGTGCCTCTCACAGATTTCATACAATAACATAAAGTCATCAAGAGGCCTCTATCCTAGAGATGAGTTATCAGTGACTTTAGAGAGAGCGGATAAAACATGGGGTTTCATTTTAACTTGGTCATATACCACTTGCACAACTCAAAGGTAGGACTGAACATAGAAGAATATGATGAAAAGGGTGTGGAACAACTAACAAAAGTAGCGTACGTGCATATGTACGGGAATTCTGGTGAGCAAATACCCTCTAGCAAAATAAGCAGCAATCACAACAATAATCCCAGTGTGGGAAAAACTTTTGGGTCACCAAAACTTCTTACCAGGACAAGTTAGAGAATGATAATCCAGAACCACATTCTGAATGTGGTAGGCCTTATCCCTAAAAGGGCAATAGGTAAAGGTCTGGGGTTAAAATAATGTGGAAACTTGGGCCAAGGAGCAAGTAACAGGTGCAATCCTATTTTGAAGCAGGAGACACATAGAACTAAATGAAGTGAAAGATAGCAGAACAAAGGCAAAGGAAAAAAACACACAAAGGTCACAATCTCAAATATACAAAGACAGAATGGAATGTTTAGAACAATGTCATCAAAACCAGAAGCTGCAGTACTGTCCTAAAGCAAAATATGTGGAGTCCTACAGGAGATGCCACTATTGAACCTCAAGGGCAATTTAAACAGCAGGAGAGTTGCAAAACAAAGCTGAGGCAGAGCTCCACTCAGACCCTTCCAGAGGAGGGAGGCCTCCCAGTTTCAACACCTTAATTGGCTGTTGTGAGACACTATGATCAGCTTGCTGGTGAACAGCCAAATGAGCTACCAAGATCTTTGAGATTTTTTTCTTTATAATTAATTTTTATTACGTTTACATTTATATTTGAAATATGAATATATGTCAAAATAGTTAATTTATAGATATAATTATAGATATTCCTTATAACAAGTATAACTTGTAAGAAAATAAAGGTAAATTAACCAACATAGAATATTAATTTCTATTTCTCCATTGTAAAATTGGAAAAATGTATATTCAATTTTATCTTCATATTTAAAAAATGTTCATGTAATTGATCTATGCTAATTATTCTTCATTACTCAGTTGTGAGAAATTACAATGACTTCATTCATGCTAGTCATGTAAATGAGTAGAAATATGTTTAAAAATATTAAAGGATTTGAATTTTGTTCTCTATTTGAACCAAACAAAAGAATGAAAATGTATGAATTTTAATCTTCTGTGATAAAATTCATAAGAAAATTGCATAAAATCTGAAAATTTAAAAATATCTTTATTGACTTTTATAGAAAAAGGGAGAAAGAAACATCGATGAGAGCAACCTCCTGCATGCCCCCTACTGGGAACTGAACCTGTAACCTGGGTATGTGCCTTGAGTGGGAATCAAACCAGCAACCTTTGGGTGCATGAGAGGATGCCCAACCAACTAAGCCACACTGGCCAAGGCAGATCTGAATTTTTAACAATTACAATGTCTGTTGTCTAAAATCAGTTTCTAAAACCCCTTCCTTAAAGAAAACTTCAGGGAGCATATTTATATATGTACATTACAGAGATCTTTTAGATTGATAGAAATTATCTTCACACCGATTCTTTAAATAGAAATCTCTATATATAAAAGGCTAATATGCTAAGTGTCTGACTGTCTGATCGGTCACTATGACACATACTGACCACTAGAAGGCAGACGCTCAACCCAGGAGCTGCCATGACATGAATTGGCCATTTATAGAAGCCCACAAAGTAACACTCAGTTTCCCCCAAGTGGGACACAGGCTCTGCTACCACCTCAAGCGACAGCCCATCAAATTGCAGCTGACACCCCATGGCGCAAAACGCAGCCCACAGCCCAGCCTGGAAACTGTGGCTGTGGGTGCTGAGTAATGACGTCACGTAACAATGCCTGGCTTCCTCTCCCTAGCGCTAGGTCATCTATCTACCTATATAAAAGGCTAATATGCTAAATGTCTGTCGGGTAATGATGTCACATAGCAACGCCCAGCTTCTTCTCCCTAGCGACTAGCCTCCTTGCAGTTTCTTCAGCCCAGGAATACAAATTGCTTTATAGCCAGGTGCAAAACATTTTACACTTTAACCAAATGTCTGTGAAGTGTTTTCCTGTGCATCTCATTTGATCCTCACAGAAGTACTGGAGTAGGTACTGTATTTTCCGGCATATAAGACGACTTTTTAACCCAGGAAAATCTCAAAAGTCGGGGGTTGTCTTATATGCCCAGTCGTCTTATACGCCGGAAAATATGGTAGATAGGAGACTCAGTGAAATTCTATTTTCTTTTCATTAGCCGGAAAATGCAGATTATAAAGCTTAGAAACTTGATCCAACTAAAAAGAAGAAATGGTGGACCTTGAAAATGACTTCAGGTTTTCTCACTGCGCAGAATCTAGTAAAAACACTGCTGCAGCTCTAGCCAGTTTGGCTCAGTGGATAGAATGCTGGCTTGTGGGTTAAAGGGTCCTGGGTTCAATTCTGGCCAAGGGCATATGCCTGGGTTGCAGGCTTAATCCCCAGAAGGGAGTATGCAGGAGGCAACTGATCAATGATTCTCATCATTGATGCTTCTATCATCTCTTTGTCCCTCTCCCGTCCTCTCTGAAATCAATAAAAATATATTAAAAACAAAACACTGCTGCAGTTAAATATTTTACTCTTTATTCTCCCTATGTGATCTATAATAATAATCTGCTTTGCGTTGATATTTACTGCTGTGTTGCTGACAATTACCTGAAAAAGAAGTTGGGGTGGTTCACTGGGCTGGAAAAAGTTTAGCTAAATCAGGAAGCAGGTCTAATTAAGCAAGTTTAGGCTCTATCTATAAAGGACTAAGTTGACTCGCACATGCACAATACATATAAATCTCTCACTGGCACCAATCGCACGTGTGTGTTTTGATCTGTCACTGTCGATCGTGAATTTGGCTGACACTTCTATAAAGAAATGGTGAATAGTGGTATTAAAATATTTCTTCTAATTAATTTCCTTTCAATGTGCACGAATTTGTGCACCGGAGCACTAGAGTTAAGATAAAAAATTCTGATTAAAAATGAGCACTTCTATCTGTCCTCACTCCTTCCCAAAATGCCACTAGAATGATAGTGAAGGCCTGCAGCAGGACAAGAAAACAATCAGTTCAGATAAATACAGGGAGAGAGACAGCACCAAGCATTGTCTCTACAAAAATAATAATGAAAAAAAAAAAAATGAAACTGATAGATTGCGTAAGAAAGAAAGGAAATGCAATCCTAGTAAACCAAGTGACTTAGCTGTGAACAATCTTTACATAATCATAATATATTATAATAATCATAATAGACACTGAATGTTGACTTAGCAACATAAAAGCAATATATTG
>PVJC01035231.1:0-18361 GCA_004026665.1 Murina feae
TTTTTCAGGAAGGCTGAATTTGTTTGATCGACTTAGAACAGGCTTCTTTCTACTCCACTCGGTATTTTAATCACTTGACAGTTAAACCAAGTGAAAGCACCTGATTTATGGTCGGTTGTTTTATTTGGTTAGATTGTAAACAGAACCATGGATTTCTGTGTTAACAAGGTCAGTGTTCCCTTTCTGATGCTGAACATTGCCAGGAGTCTGGTTTTCGGACTGCGTCTATGTCACCCTGGTTAGTTGGAATAGCCATGGGAAGCGGGTGAAAATAAAGTCATCTGTTGTTTCCATAGAATTCGTTAGGGTTCTGAGGAGATGCAGTAAGGATTCTTAATCTAACAGCCTTGTATTTTTTTAAAATAACTTGACTTTATAGTAAATTTTGATGATGCCTTCTATGCTATTTTTCACTTAACAAGGTATATGGTCTCCCCATGTCAGCCACTTGTCTGGTAGACTGATTTTTAAAGAAAATCTAGATTGAGGAATGCTGTTTGTCATTATAACTGTTCCTTATCTAATGATTAAAAATCAAAGACGTTTTAATGCATTTTGGGGTTTGTGGCAACTGAGGGCTTTTTTTGTTTTTAGTGAATAATTTTTTTTCTGCATTTAAGAGATTTATTTCACTTCAAATGTGTTTCAGTTTACGTACGATGGATTTTTATATGTGCATTTGACAGTAATGAGCCAGTGGAGACTCTGAAGCAGTAGGCTATTTTTGAAAGTAAGTGTTTTTACTGAGTTTTGACCATGTAGATTGTTGCTTAGAGACAAGTTTTCAGCATAATATGATTTTCAGTGGAGTGTTTTAAATTTAGTTTGTGGTCCTTATTCTTAGTTGTTTAAATCCTAAAGGCATCCCGAGTGTGGAGCTGGGTCCCAGCTACATTGTTCAGTAGGATCATAATAATAGTTCTTTGTGCTGTGAACCATGCCTAGAGACCTGGGTTATTTTCAGTGCCTTAGCCAAATGTGATGACTTTTATAGGCTATATTGCTCTTTTCTACTCTGAAAATAACTCCTAATGGGTAAGGCAGTAGGGAAAACAGAAAGCTTTTTGCTTTTTATTGTCTCTAGAAAATTACTTAAGAGTGAAATGAAAAGGGCGATCTTTTTAGAGCTATGTTTAGGAAGCTGACCAGCATTCTTGCCATCATGGGCTTTCCTGGAGCAGCTACTGTGTGAAAAGTAGATGTAAATGTTATTGTCATGGTGATCGTGACAAGAAAAAAGCTTCAGGGATGATTTTTTTAAAAAATGTACAACAGTGATGTTAAACAAATACAGAGCCAGTGCCTTTAAATTTTTGTTTTCAGACACAGTATTGAATGTTAATGCAGTGAAAAGAACCTTCTTAGCCAGTTTTGCTAAGCTTCCTTTAAACAAACTCAATTGAAGTAATATGGCAGCTTTCGAACATTGAAAGTTTTGCAGCATAATTTTTAAGTAGAAAATAATCTAGATTTAACACATATTACTGAATATTTACTGAGATGGAGGCATCATGAGTAACATTTTTGCTGTCCGTGAAGTAACGCTCCAGTGATAGAAACTGACATCTACCAGGGAGTCAAATCAGAGATGATGGTGTCAGGGGAGGTGCCAGTAATTTTCCTTAGGAGACTGGAGCAGGAATTACAGAGAGTATTACTAGTGGCAGAATTGGGAAACATTCCACAGCAGGATGGCATATGAGCTGGGCCCTGGACAGGGAGGTCACAGGGCTGGGATTATTTTTTTAGGATTCCTTGAAAGGTGAACCTGGACCACATGTGAGGGGCTCTCAGAGATGATCATGTAAATTTTAATTTCAGTATCAATTATGTGCTTTAGAAAGATAGCCTAGAAGTTGAGGAAATAGACTGAAATACTCCCCTGAGATTAGACTGTAATTGCTTTCAATATGATGCTTTACACTCTTTTTCTTCTTACATAATAGGTTGTACATATCTGTTTGCACCTGTTGTTTAGACTTTATTATTGTTGTTGGTATCATTGCTATTATTATATTTCTCACAGGAGCAATTTGTTTAGAGAAAAGCAGTTAATTCATCCTCTCTGTCCTTGAATGCACGCCTAACCTAGATTGCCAGTTGGTTCTAGTCTCTTGTGTTTCAGGTGATTTTTCGAGGTGAGAAAATGTTTCACAGGCTTAGTACTGAGCCATTTACAAACATCTGCTGTTTATCATATGGAGAGTGAGCCAGCCTGTGGCTGGGAGGGGAGAACTTCTTTCTTCAAGAAGACCTGTGTGAGTTTGTTTTTAAAAGAAAGCAGAGGTTGCTTAGCACAGTGTCAGGAACATGGTAGGTGTATTTATTGAATGAAGAAAATGTACACTCACCAAGGAACTGTGTCATAACAATTAGCGTTGATTGGGTAAGTGGAAAATTTGTGTGTTTTCAAATTGTAATGAAGCAATTAGTCTGTTATTTGTAATAATTAACATTATAGATATCACAGATCTTCCCTTGTTTCACAAGTTTGAACCCGATTCTTTTTTTTTTAATTTTTCATTTGTATGTGGTCCTTTTCTGAGCTGCTTTTATCAATAACATTTCAGATAGTTTACATATTTTTTAAAAAATTTAATATCCCAAACTGTTAGTTTTTCATTTATATTTTTTTCTTTTCAAAATACTGATTGAGGCTGGAAATGTGGTGGGATGCAATCCTTTCATCTTGAATTCTTCTTGTAATAGAATCAAGGCCCAATCACCCTCATAGTGTCAAGAAGAAATACAGGGAAGTTTGGAAACAGGAAGATGTAATGAAATGAAAAAAATGAGCAGCAAGAAGGAGTTGGTAAGGTGTTGGAATCATCCTCAAATGCTCAGAAATATGGAACTAGAATTGCACTTTGAATGTGCCTGGGAAGGATGGAGCAGTGTCTCTCTCTTCCACCCCACATCCTTTGCCATCTAAGCACTAAGCGCATCTGAATATCGCTTTAGAGGACTTCATTTGAATGTATTTAATTGTACTCTCTATTGGAGCTCCTTCATAAGACTTATATAACATGGAAAAGGAAATTTGTCTTTTGTCTCTGACAGTTAACATAATGAAATGGAGACTGGTTACAAGATGATGATGGTGATGATGACATGGATAGCAAAGGATTTTTAAATTTTTGTTTTAATTAGTTGTAAATAACTTATACAGAAATGAGATCATGGTATGAGTGCCATGCACAATATGATGCCATCCCTGTAGAAATCCTGATTTTAAGGGGAAAAAATGTTGTCTTGGAATAAATTCTTAGTAAATAACCAGATAGGTTGGGGATGATTACAAGAATATTACTTGTCAAGGTGACTCTGCTCTGTGGAGTGAATACTTTTTTGTAGATGATTGGATTTTGGCCTTTTTATATTACGTTGAAAAGGCAACAAAATGATTCCAAAGACAACAAGATGACTCAGAAGGGCTTTGTAACTGTGAGACTGTACTGTAGCTCTTCATGTCTCAGCCTCTTTAGTTGAAAGTCAGTATGCTGACAGTTGCCACCTGCAGATAACCCTGGAAGATCTTCTTTGGTGCATTATACGCTTCCTAAGAGACTGTTACTGGAACTGGATGCCAGCTCACACATGGAGATGAGCCATGTGGCATATAGGACTGAGGTAGCATTGAGAGGCGGAGTTAGGATGGAAATAAACATTTGTTTTATCTGAACTCTGGTCCTTTTAGTCCAAAGAAAAAGTAGAGATCTGAAAGGAAGAAAAGAATGGTAGTTGTCCGTGAGAACTGAGTCTGCCATCCCTGACTGAGCCAGTTTTCTGCTTTTCACTCCAGTTTCCTGGTAATACTTAAAATTAGTTACTACATCCATTACCATTAGTTACTACATCCATTTCCTTCCTGACATTATATTTATTTGTCAGTTTCACCTTCCAATATACTGAGTTATTTCTCTTGCTCGAAAGACCCCCATACAGATTTGAAGTCTGTGATCATAGAAAGCTGACCTTAAGTTTTCAGTATGTTGCTTTAAAGGCACATATTATTATACTAGAGGCCCAGTGCACAAAAATTTGTGCACTTGGTGGGGTCCCTCAGCCCAGCCTGTGTCCTCTCCCAGTTTGGGACCCCTTGGGGGATGTCCACCTGCTGGCTTAGACCCGATCCCCTGGGCAGACATCCCTCCAAGACTGGGAGCTTAGAGCTCCAAGCTGACAGTCAGACATCCTTCTGGCAGCCCAGGAGCCCTTGGGGGATGTCCACTTGCCAGCAGGGAGCAGGCCTAAGCTGCAGTCAGACATCCTTAGTGCTGCTGAGGAGGCGGGAGAAGCTCCCGCCACCACTGCTGTTCTGGCAGCCATCAGCCTGGCTTGTGACTGAGCAGAGCTCCTCCTGTGGGAGTGCACTGACCACCAGGGGCAGCTCCTGCATTGAGTGTCTGCCCCCTTGTGGTCATTGTGTGTCAGAGTGACCAGTCATTCCCAGTGGTTTTGCTGTTAGGGTCAATTTGCATATTACCCTTTTATTATATAGGACTAAGGGCCCAGTGCACAAAAATTTGTGCACTCGGGGGTGAGGGTCCCTCAGCCCGACCTGTGCCATCTTGCAGTCTGGGACACCTCAGGGGAGATGTCCACCTGCTGGCATGCCTGGCCAGCCTGGGTGAGGAGCTGAGGGCCATTTTCAGGCTGCCCACAGCCCCTTCAGGGTTTGTGCACTGGGCGGTAGGAGGCCTGGTGAGTGCAGGCCTGGACGTTTCCCACTGGAGGGCCCATGATTGCACATGCCTGGTGGGCCCCCACCACTGAGGGGACACACCTGGCGCAGAGCTGGGTGGCGAGCCAGGGGCGGACGCTGGTGCAGGATCTCTCGTTGGGGCCCTGCTGCTGAGTGAACACACCCGGGGTGGAGCCAGGCAGCGGACTTGCTTCGGATTCTCCACACTGTGCAGCAGATGCTCCCGCACACCCTGTGGAGGCCCCCAGGGTGTGGAGCCAGGCAGCAGACCCAGGATGGCTGCTCCTGGATGCCCCGAGGAGGCCCCAGGCTGGACCCTTCCCCACTGGGCTGACACACCTGGCACAGCTATGCCGGCCGGCCATGGAGGCTCCCAGTGCAGAGCCGCCCTGCCAGCCTCCATCTTGGCTGGGTTAATTTGCATACAGCCACTCTGATTGGCTCGTGGGCGTGGCCGTGAGCAGAGGCTCAGCCAGCCTAGGCAGGCAGTTGCAACAGAAGCCTCAGGTTTGCTCTAGCTCCATGGCTGCTGGCCTCCATCTTGGCTGGGCTAATTTGCATACAGCCACTCTGATTGGCTGGGAGGCATGGCTTGGCTAGTGGGCATGGCTTTGAGCAGAGGCTCATCCAGCCTAGGCAGGCAGTTGCAACAGAAGCCTCTGGTTTGCTCTAGCTCCATAGCTGCTGGCCTCCATATTGGGTGGGCTAATTTGCATACAGCTGCTCTGGTTGGCTCGGAGGTGTGGCTTGGCTGGTGGGCGTGGCTTAGATGTCTCAGGTAACAGTCAATTTGCATATTGCTCTTTTATTATATTAGATTATTCTGAATGGTTTTTGAAGCAGTAAAAGGAAATGATCGAATTATAAGTTATTTAGTTGCCTCTATCGTTTACATGCTTTGTAAATAGTAGGGCATTTTATACCAAAAGGAGAGGCATACATGTTAAGTAAAATCATGTAAAGATGTAACACTCTTGTCCTGACACATCTAGAAGAGGTGAGAAAATAGAGAGTTAATATGAATCAGTTTAATATAATGAGGAAATACACAATGTAGGACATGATTAATTGCCAAATGAAGTAAAAGAACCGACTCTGAGTCTGAATTGAGAGCTTTCTGGCGTGTGGGAAGACATATGAAAGTGGGATTAGAGCTACATCCTGAAAATGAATTAGAGGTGGAAGTTGTTTTAGGAAGAATGAAGTCAGGAATATGCAAACCCTGTCAGGAATGCACTTTCCTCTGTGTAGAGAAAAAATCAGGAGAAATAATCTCAAACTAAAACATAGCTTCAGAGATTGGAAATAGTTTTAGAGTGTGAATACAGGTACTTTTTCTTCATGAAAATCTTCATAATTGTCTATGTCAGATTTTATTAATACTGTAAATGTTCTCTGTACCTAGAAAGTTGGATTTAATTTTTTCATGTTTATGATGCAGTTTTCAAATCTCAGGATAAGTTTGCTTGCTTTTTCTTCCTTTACAGCCTTTCTTGTTCATCCCCAAAACCATAAATCTTGGATACACAGAAAGTTCTAAATACATTGTTACTTATTAGAAAGCAGTATTAAACTGGGAAGGAAATGCATTTCTGTAGCTTCTGAGCAAAAAAAGTAAAAATAATTTTCCTCAAATATTTCTCAAGGGTTGGAGGGACTGACCTAAATATCCTCAGTCCAGCAATGCAGCCACCCTGCTGGTATGTGAAGTCAGGACATGTAGAGGCTGGAAGAGATTTTAGAGATCTTAGTACATTCTCATTTTACTACTGAGAGACCTCAGATCCACAGAGCAGGCCCATCTGCTTCTCAGGGCCCAACGTTCTCCCTCCCATGTGGTATATTCATTGATGAAATGTAGATACAACTCACTAGATTTGAAATTGGAGATGTTCTTGGTGTTTCTGGAAAGAGCCAGAGGACATGTCTGGCTTTGTGTTTGGTCACTACTATTTCATCATAACTGATAGGTTTGGGCAAAGACCTGAGGATCACTTCTGCCACTGTAGCTCATAATATTTTCTAAAGCTTTTTGACAAACATTGATGTGCTAACTCCATTAATTTTTTTTAAAAATCTTTATTGTTGAAACTATTACATAGGTCCTCCTTCCCCTCTCTCCCTCCCTCCCCCCATTAAGCTCTTCCAGCCCATTCTTGTCCTCCCCCCAGTCCTGGGCCCGCACCACCCCATTGTCTGTGTCCACGGGTTATGCATATATGCATACAAGTTCATTGGTTGATCTCTTCCTACCCACCCTCCCCTGCATGCCCTCTGAGGTTCAACAGTCTGTTCATGCTTCTATGACTCTGGATCTATTTTTGATCATCACTTTATTTGGTTCATTAGATTCTACCTATGAGTGAGATCATGTGGCACTTATCTTTCTCTGACTGGCTTATCTCACTCAGCATAATATCTTCTAGGTCCATCCATGTCCTTGGAAATGTTAAGAGTTCTTTCTTTTTTATTGCCACATATATTCCATTGTGTAAATGTACCACAGCTTTTTTATCCACTCTTCTACAGATGGGCAGTTGGGCTGTTTCCAAATCTTAGCTATTGTAGATTACACTGTTGTGAACATAGGGGTGCATATATTCTTTCTGATGAGTGTTTCGGGTTTCTTAGGATATATTCCTAGAAGTGGGATCACTGGGTCAAATGGGAGTTCCATTTTTAATTTCTTGAGGACGCTTCATACTGTATGTATTCCACAGTGGCTGCACCAGTCTGCATTCCCACCAGCAGTGCACAAGGGTTCCCTTTTCTCTGCAATCTCACCAATACTTGTCATGGTTGATTTGTTAATGATATACATTCTGAGAGATGTGAGGTGATAGTTCAGTGTCATTTTGTTTGTATCTCTCGGATGATTAGTGAGTTTAAGCATTTTTTCATATGTCTCTTGGTCATCTGTATGTCCACTTTGGAAAAGTGTATATTTAAGGAATACAACTTTTGTTAAGTTGTATGAGTTCCCTATATATTTTGGAGATTAATACCTTATCAGATGTTTCATTGTCAAATATGTTCTCCCATGTAGTGAGAGTCTCCTGTTATTTTGATGATGGTTTCCTTTGCCATGCAGAAGCTTTTTATTTTCATGTAGTCCCATTTGTTTATTTTCTCCTTAGTTTCCATTGTCTTAAGAGATGTATCGGTAAACATGTTTGGAGATGTCTGAGGTGCTACTGGTTATGGTTTCTGCTATGACTTTTATGGTTTCATGTCTTACACTTAAGTCTTTTATCCATTTTGAGTTTATTCTTGTGTATGGTATAAGTTGGTCGTCTAGTTTCATTTTTTTTGCATGTACCTGTCCAGTTTTCCCAACACCATTTATTGAAGAGACTTTGCTCCAGTGTATACTCTTACTTCCTTTGTCAAATATTAATTGAGCATAGTGGCTTGGATCAATTTCTGGATTTTCTTTTTTGTTCCATTGCTTTATATGCCTATTATTTTGCCAAATCCCATTTACCATTGCAACAAAAAAATTTAAGATACTTAGGAAAGAGGTAAAAGACCTGTACTCTGAAAACTATAGGATGTTGAAAAACGAGAAGATATAAACAAGTGGAAGAATATACCATGTTCATGGATTGGTAGAATCAACATTAAAATGTCCATACTATCCAAAACAATCTATAGATTCAGTGCAATCCCTATTAAAATACCAATGGCATATTTCACAGACCTAGAACAAACACTCCAAAAATTTATATGGAATGAAAAAAGATCCAGAATAGCTGCAGCAATCTTGAGAAAGAACAAAGTTGGAGGAATCACAATACCAGATATTAAGTTATACTACAAAGCCGATATACTCCATTAATTCTTAAGGAATATGTATAAGGGTCTTAAGGAATATGTATAAAGTCTTTGGATGTGACTATCGAACTGCATACATAAATCCAGCATTTTAAAATTTGGTGGCACATTGGTCTCTGTTCATTTCTGATAATTTAAGATGACAATTCAGGCTGGTTCTATTTTGTCTTTTCTCTTTCTTTGCGTACGTGAGAAACTTGAGAAGAATGCCCTCCCACACTCATCTGAAGTAATTCAGAGCTGTTGAAAACGTCTGTGTTGAACAGTAAGAGTTTAGGGTCATTTGTTTATATCCCAAAGAAGGATTTCTCTTTCTGTTAGACTTTCTATTACTTTAAGCTTCCCATGCCAGATTTATAAAATTCGGTATTATAAATCACTTTTGCTGGCAAAAAATCAAACATGATAGGCAGAGGAGTGGTCTGCAGAGTTGAAATCCAGCAGTTTTGGTGGTGGTGGTTTTCTTTTGGTGTGTGTTTTTAGTGCCTTGCCATCACTAAAATGTGAGATCTGTAATATCCTTTGTTAACTAGGACAAGCAAGTGCAGTAATAAGAAAGGTTTTTAGTCTTTGAACATGTTTGCTGTGGCTTTTTTTTGTAAGAGGGAGGGGTATTCATGTTTTCAGGGTGCCCTGATGCAGACCCTAATTTTTTATATCAGTTGGCATTTGGATCTATATTGTCAAATTGTTTTAGCAAATTGGGTTATGAAGTAGGTTTTTTAAAATGTAAAATTTACAAAAAAGAAGATGGAAAGAGACTTCCAGTGATGAATTTGTTTATGGCATAGATTGTGCTGGTGGTTTCATGGGTGAATGCTTATCTCCAGATTCATCAAATTGTAAAGCATTTTGTATGTCATTCATACCTCAATAAGATAGTTTAAAAATATTATAAAATTAAAAATAATTTTTTTGCTCATAAACCAAGAAAACCTAATTACTTTTTTCATATCTAAGAACTTTTGTACAATATGTATGTTCGATCAGATAAATGCCACTCCTTATGAAATAATAACATTTTTTACTGGGATTTTTGCTTTTACTCTGTTTTGGCAGAATAGGGGTTGGAAACATTAAGCATTGGAGAATGACAATTTGAAAATGTTATAATATTTTTATTATTACAGGCCAGGAAGTAGCAGCTTTTTAGTAAACATAGCACATCACTTAGTATATTATAATGAGAGTCAGATTTTTTAAACATCCTCCATTTAACATTACCTTTGAAACAGTGTTTTTCATTTTAATGAATTTCCTTTTTTATTGATATACTAGGGGCCCGGTGCACAAAAATTTGTGCACTCAGGACGTCCCTCAGCCCGGCCTGTGCCCTCTCGCAGTCTGGAATCCCTCTGGGGATGTCCACCTGTTGGCGTGCCTGGCCAGCCTGGGTGAGGGGCTGATGGCTGTTGGCAGGCTGGCCAAGCCCCCCAGTGGGGTACCCCACCCTATTGGGGTGTGGCCAGCCTGGGTGCAGGCTTGAGGGCCATTTTCAGACTTTCAGGCTGCCCACAGACCCTTCAGGTTTTGGGTCCCGACTGGGGTACCCAGCCAGCCTGGGTGAGGGGCTGATGGCTGTTTGCAGGCTGGCCACAGTCTCTTCAGGGTTCAGGTTCCTACTGGGGTACCTGGCCAGCCTGGGGCTGATGGCTGACTGCAGGCTGGCCAAGCCCTGCAGTGGGGTCCCTCACCCCATTGGGGTGTGGCCAGCCTGAGGGAGGGGCTGAGGGGCATTTTCAGACTTTCAGGCAGCCCACAGTCCCTTCAGGTTTAGGGTCCCTACTGGGGTATCTGGCCAGCCTGGGTGAGGGGCTGATGGCTGTTTGCAGGCTGGCCACAGTCTCTTCAGGGTTCAGGTCCCTACTGGGGTACCTGGACAGCCTGGGTGAGGGGCTGATGGCTGTCTGCAGGCTGGCCAAGCCCCGCAGTGGGGTCCCTCACCCCATTGGGGTGTGGCCAGCCTGGGTGATGGGCTGAGGGGTGTTTTCAGACTTTCAGGCTGCTCACAGCTCCCATTGACCCAATGTCCCAGCAAGGCTGGCTGGAAGCAGGTTTCTGGGGTTTGTTTATCTTCTATAATTGATACACTGTTCCTTTAAGCTGAGCAAGAGGCTTCTGCTCGTGGCTTCTATAATTGAGACAATGTTGCAAATATGTTGTTGCCTGGAGCTGAGAGAAACCCAGCGGCCGGCAAACAGTTTTACTCTGGCTGCAATGGAAGTTGCCTGATTACTCAGCTCCATGAGTGCCAGCCTCCATCTTGGCTGGGTTAATTTGCATACAGCCGCTCTGATTGGCTGGTGGGTGTGGCTTAGGAATCCAGAAGAAACAGTCAATTTCAATATTCCGCTTTTATTGGATAAGATTAAAAAACAAACGTGTTGGTTGCAGTTCACATGCTGTGATGTTGATGATAATGGAACCAGGGCAAGTTTTCCTGACTCTAAGAATCTTGGCAATATCTTTCATAATTTATTAGTGTTTTATTTCTGGTTTACATTTTTATTATTGAAATGCTGCTCACATATCATGTAAGCCACCATATTAAAGTATACAAGTACAATACAAAATAATATGGAATTTAAACTGTAATTGAAAAATTAATTTTAAAAAATCATCTTTATTATTGGAAGTATTATAGATGTCACCTTTGTTTTCTTTTTCCATGTGCCCCTTCCTCCCCAAACCTGCCCCTCCCAAGCCTTCATACATTATTGTCTGTGTCCCTGGACTATGCATATATGCATATACATTCACCTGTTAATCTCTCCCCTCCCTGAACCTCACCTTCTCTCAGAACTTCATCAGTTTGTTCCAGGCTTCTATGTCTGTGGATCTATTTTGTTCATCAGTTTATTTTGTTCATTAGATTCCACGTATGAGTGAAAGTTGTTACTTTCTATCCAGGTCCATTCAGGCTGTTACAACTGGTAAGAGTGCCTTCTTTTTTACAACCACAAAGTATTCCATGGTGTAAATGTGCCAGAGTGTTTTTATCCACTTACCTGCTGATGGGCGCTTGGAATGTTTCCAAATCTTAGCTATTGTAAATTGAGCTGCTGTGAATGTCAGGGTGCATATATTCTTTCTGATGAGTGTTTTGAGTGTCTTAGGATATATTCCTAGAAGTGGGGTCACTGGGTCAAATGGGAGTTCCATTTTTAATTTTTGAGAACACTCCATATTGTATTCCAAAGTGGCTGCATCAGCCTGCATTCCCACCAGCATTTTAATTTGCATCTCTCAGAGGATTAATGACTTTGATCATTTTTTCATATGTCTCTTGGTCATCTGTATGTCCACTTTGGAGAAGTGTCTATTTAGGTTCTTTGCCCATTTTTAATTGGATTGTTGGTCTTTCTTTTGTTGTTTGAGCTTCTTACATATTTTGAAAATTAACCCATTAAATGAATCCTTGGCAAATATGTTCTCCCATGCAGTGGGCTCTTTTTTAACTTTGTTGATGGTTACTTTTGCTGTGCTGAAGCTTTTTATTTTGTTGTAGTCCCATTTGTTTATTTTATACTTTGTTTCCTTTGCCCTAGGAGATGTATTGTTAAACATATTGCTATGAAAGATGTCTGAGATTTTGATGCCCATGGTTTCTTCTAAGATTTTTATCGTTTCACAACTTACATTGAGGTCTTTTATTCTTTTTGAGTTCATTCTTGTGTGTAGTGTAAATTGTTGGTCTAGCTTCATTTTTTTTTTATGTACCAGTCCAGTTTCCCGACATTATTTATTGAAGAAACTGTCTTGATTCCATTGTATGCTCTTGCCTTTTTTGTGAAATTTTAATTGAATGTAATGGCCTGGGTCAATTTCTGTGGTCTCTGTTCTGTTCATTTATCTATATGCCTGTTTTATCCAGTACTAGGCTGTTTTGAGTATAGGGGCTTTGTAATATTACAATATTTGGTTCTGTGATCCATCCAACTTTGTTCTTCTTTCTCAAGAGTACTGTAGCTATTTGGAGATTTTTTTGGTTCCTTATAAATTTTTGAAATGTTTTAGATCTGTGAAATATACTGTTGGTATTTTCATAGTGATTGCATTTAAGCTATAGTTTGCTTTGGGTAATATAGACATTTTAATGATGTTGATTCTACCAAACCTTGAACATGGTATATTCTTCCACTTGTTTATATCTTTTTCTGTCTCTTTTTTCAACATTCTATAGTTTTCTGAATATAGATATCTTATCTCCTTGGTTAAGTTTATTTCTGAGTATCTTAATATTTTTGTTCTTATGGTAAATCTAATTATTTTTTTAGTTTCTCTTTCCGAGAATTCATTATTGGTATATAAAAAAGCCATCAATTTTTGGGTGTTGATTTTCTATCCTGCTACATTGCCAAATTCATTTATTAGATCTAGTCATTTTTGGTGGAGTCTTTAGGGTTTGCTATATACAAATATCGTGTCATCTGTGAATAAAGAGAGTTTTACTCCCTCCTTTCCAATTTGGATGCTTTTTATTTCTTCTTCTTGTCTGATTGCTATGGCTAGGACTTCCAGTATTATGTTGAGTAATAGTGATGAAAGCAGACATGCCTGTCTTGTTCCTGTTCTTAGTGGAAATGGTTTTTGCCCATCGAGTAATATATTGGCTGTAGATGTGTACTTTATGGCCTTTATTATGTTGAGCTATGATCCTTCTATTCCCTCTTTGTTAAGAGTTTTTACCAAAAATGGCAAAATTGTGTTGGATTGTGTCAAATGCTTTTTCTGTAGCAATTGATATGAACATGAGATTTTCATTTTCCAGTTTTTTTATATGATGTATCACATTGTTGATTTGCAAATATTGTACTAGTCTTGCATGCCTGGAATAAATACCACTTGGTCATGGTGTATGACTTTTTAAATGTATTCCTGGACCCAATTTGCCAATATTTTGTTGAGGATTTTAGCATCTATATTCATCAGGAATATTGGTCTATAATTCTTTTTTACAGGAATGTCTTTATCTGGTTTTTGAATTAGGATAATGCTTGCGTCATAAAAAGAGATTGAAAGTGTTCCTTTGTCTTAGATTTTTTAAAAAAATAGTTTGAGGAGAATAGGCATTAGTTTTCTTTGAATGTTTGGTAAAACTACTTGTGAACCCATCTGGACCAGGGCTTTTGTTTGGTGGGAGTTTTTATTACTGCTTCAATTTCATCAGTAGTTATGGGCTGCTTCTGTTTTGTTTGTTTGTTTGTTTGTTTTTTTAATTCTTCCTGATTGGGTTTTGGAAGACTATTTTTCTAGGAATATGTCCATTTTCATCCACATTGTCCAGCTTGTTGGAATATATTTGTTAATAGTATTTTTTTAACCATCCTTTGTATTTCTGTGAGATCAGTTGTTACTTTGTTTCTTTTTTAAATTTTGTTTATTTGAATCCTGTCTATTTGTTTCCTGGTGAGTCTGGCTAGAAGTTCTTCAATCTTGTTTATCTTTTCAAAGAACCAGCTATTGGTTTTATTGATCTTTTGTTTTTTTGTTTGTTTCTACATCACTTATTTCTGCTCTGACCTTTATTATTTCCTTCCTTCTACTTATTCTGTACTTCTCTTGTTATTTTCCTTCTAATTCTTTAAGTTGTAGGGTTAGATAACATTAAAAGTTTTTCTTGTTTTTTGAGGTAGGCCTGGAGTGCTATGAACTTCCCTCTCAGGACTGCATTTTCTCTGTCCCAAAGATTTTGTGTTTTTGTGTGTTCATTTTCATTGCTTTCCAGGATTTTTTTATTTCTTTCTTGATCTCCTTGGTAACCCATTCACTTTAATAACATGCTATTTAGCCTCCATGTATTTGAATGTTTTTGAGTGTTTTTATTGTAGTTTATTTCTAATTTTATGCCATTGTGATCTGAGAAGATGCTTGATATGATTTCAGTCTTCTTGAACTTGTAGAGACTTAGTTTGTGTCCTAATGTGTGGCCTGTCTTTGAAAATGTCCATGTACACTTGAGAAGAAGATATATTCTGTATCTTTGGGGTGAAATGTGCTGTAAATGTCAAGTGTATCCTGTAGAATCACTGTTTTCCTTGTTGACTTTTTTGTCTAGAAGATCTATCCAGTGATGTCAGTGGGGTGTTAAAGTCCCCTACTGTGATAGTATTGCTGTCCATCTCTCCCTTAAAATCATCCAGAAGGGTGTTTTTTTTGTGTGCGTGTATCTGGATGCTCCTATATTGAGTGCATATATGTTTATCAGTTATAGCCTCTTGTTATATCTGTTACTTCAGCATTATGAAGTGGTCTTCACTGTCTCTCATTATGGCCTTCACTTTGAAGTCTATTTTGTCAGATATGAGTATTACTATCCTAGTTTTTTTTTTTTTTTCATTCCCACTTGCCTAGAAAAATTTTTCCACTCCCTTCACTTTCATTCTGTGTGAATCATTTGTCCTAAGGTGAGTTTCTTATAGACAACACATATATGGGTCATGTTTTCTTATCCTTTCAGCCACTCTATATCTTTTTTTTTTAATTTGAGCAATAAAGACTTATTTAAAAAATTTAAAAAGAGGACTTTCTAACACACTGTTGATGAAAGTGTAAATTTTTTTTCACATTTTTAAAAATTTATTACATACAGTTTTACAAAGATTAGTACATATATCTCTTTTTTCCTCTGCCTTTCCTCCCACTGCCCCTACCCCCCAGTGTTTTGTGTCCATTGGTTATGCTTAAATGCATGCATAAAAGTCCCTTGGCTGATCTGTTACCCCCCCACCAACCCTCCCTGTCCTTGTTGCTGTAATTTGACAGTCTGTTTGATGCTGCTCTTCCTCTGTATCTATTTTTGTTCATCAGCTTGTAATGGTTATTATTATCCATAGATGAGTGAGGATACTCTATATCTTTTGATTGGAGCATTTAAATCATTTACATTTAAGGTTGTTATTTATAGGTACTTATGTGTTTCCATTTTTTTATATGCCTCTCTTCTTCCTTTTCTCTCTATTTCTTCTCCTTACACCAGTCCCTTTAGCATTTCTACACTACTGGTTTGATAGTAATAAATTATTTTAGCCTTTTTTTTTGTCTGTGAAGCTCTTTATTTCACCTTCAGTTTTGAATGATAGCCTTGTTGGCTCGAGTAGTCTTGGGTTCAGTCCCTTGGTTTTCATTACTTGTGTACTTCATGCCACACCCTTCTAGCCTGAAGTTTTTCTATTGGGATATTAGCTGACAAGCTAAAGGGAGATCCCTTGTAGATAACTTTCTGTCTCTCTCTTTCAGTCTTTAAATTCTTCCTTTGTCTTTAATGTTTGACTTTTTAATTATTATGTGCCTAGGTGTGGGTCTTTGGGGGTTCACCTTGGCTAGGACTCTCTGTGTTTCCTGAACTTGAGTGACTTTCTCCTTCCCTAAGTCAGGGAAGTTTTCTGTCATTATTTCTTCAAGCAGGCTCTCTATTCCTATCTCATATTCTTCTCCTTTTGGTACTCTATGATGCGAATATTATTATGTTTCATGTTATCCCAAAGCACCCTTAAATTCTCCTTCTACTTTTTAATTATTTTTTCCATTTGCTGCTCTGAATGGGTGTTTTTCCTAGCTTCTCTTCTAATTCACTAATTGGGTCTTCAGCTTCTTCTAGTCTACTGTTGAATCCTTCCAGGGTGCTTTTCATTTCAGCTATGTTGTTCCTCATTTCTAATTGATGGTTACTCATTGATTCAATCTCTCTTTTCATGTTGGTGTAGCTCTCAAAGTCCTTAGTATTCTCACTAAGTTTGTTATAATTCTCATTACTTGCTTGTAGTTTTTACTGAATTGTTTGAGCATCCTTAATACCATTTCTCTGAATTCTTTATCTGACAGATAGCTTGCTTTCATTTCATTTAGTTCCTTTTCTGGCAATTCCTCCTTTTATCTCATTTGGGCATTGTTTCTTTGTCTCCCCATTTTTTGTTGTCCTTTTGTACTTGTTTCTGTGTAGTAGATCAAACTACTATATGTCCTAGACTTTGTGGGGTGGTCATATGAAGAAGGTGTTTTGTGGGACCCAGTGGTGCAGTCTCTTAGATCTTCTGATCTGGGTGCTCTAGGAAAGTCTCTTGCTTGAGTTATTTGGATTCTTCTGTTGTAGTAGTGTCTTGAATGTTATTGTCCAAATTGTGGATGGAATCTCCTCTCAGGCTGGTAGACTATATGGCTCATCCTGACCATTTTGTGAAAACTCTGTCCTTCCTTGATATAAGTCTCCTCAGCTGGACCTCATTTGGTAATTCCAGGTGAATGATCTCCAATTTAGTTGTATTTCCAGTCTGGCCCTGGGAGGAAGTGCACAACAGGTCTGCCTATTTGGCCACCATTTTTCTTTAACCTGGTTGAGCCATCAGAGGGAAGGACCTAGTCCACTCTGCTCCTCTGGCAGGGTCCACTGGGACTCCACCCATAACTTATTAGTTTTTAAAATGGAGTGCTTTGCTTATGAAACTTAGGGGGAACAGGAGGAATAAAATATATAATTAATTAAATTGCTTAGAACAGCCAGCCCCAGCATTAATAAACACCCTTGAAAGTAGTGATTTTCAATCTTTTTCATCTCATAGCACACATAAAGTAATTACTGATATTCTGCAGCACACACACACACAAATGTGTTTTGCCTGGTTGACAAAAAAATAGGTGTAATTTTGATTCATTAGCTCCAGACAGCTACTGTATTGACTGTTGTCATTTTTTGACAAGGGAAAAGAGATCAGTGCCTCCAAATAAATAGGTAATGCATATTTTAAATTTTCTTGTGGCATACCGATTAAAAATTGCTGCTCTAAAGCTCAAAAGAATTGCAACTTACTTTCCCATATCAGTAAAAAAAAACCATGATAAAAGAATCTGTCTTTCATCATAGTTAATAAACTTAGCTTATTGGACTTCGGATGGTGGATTTTCAAAGAAATAGGCTTATAGCCAATATCCCTCTCCTCTTTACATAAAACATCTGGTGCTCTTAGCTTTAATAATAATCACCTGCCTTTATTAATAACAATTACCCACCTTTATTTAGCACTTATGTTTTTTTTAGTCCTCAAAAGAATTTTATGGGGTAGATCTTAGGTTTTCTGTTACACAGATGAGAAAACAGAGATTAGGATAGGTTGTAGAAATGATTCTCCAAGTGTAGTCCTTGGACCAGCAGCAGGATCTTGTTAGAAAGGCAAATTTGGAGGCCCACCTCAGACTTAACTCAACCAGAAACTCCAAGGGTGGAGCCCAAGGAGACTGTGTGATTCTTTTGTGTGTCTGAATTTTAGAACTATCCTATATAATAAAAGGATAATATGTAAATTGACCCTAACGGGGGAATGACTGGTCACTATGACACGCACTGACCACCAGGGGGCAGATGCTTAATGCAGGAGCTGCCCCCTGGTGGTCAGTGCCAGAGGGATGTCTGACTGCCAGCTTAGGCCCAGTCCCTCAGAGAGCAGGCCTAAGCTGGCAGGTGGATATCCCCCAAGGGGTCCTGGACTGCGAGAGGGCACAGGCCAGGCTGAGGGAACTCTTCACCCCCCGAGTGCACAAATTTTTGTGCACCAGGCCTCTAGTTGGCTTATAAGACCTATGTGACATTACTATATAGTGGGAGTCAAATTTGAGCCCTGTTATATTAAACTAGGGGCCCGGTGCACAAAAATTTGTGCACTCGGGGTGGAGGGAGTCCCTCAGCCCGGCCTGTGCCCTCTCACAGTCTGGGACCCCTCAGTGGATGTCCTATGATGGCCCCAGTCAGCCAGGCACCTTTTGTGTGTGTGTGTGTGTGTGTGTGTGTGTGTGTGTCTTACCACTGGGGACCTGCCCCCAGCTGCATCT
>PVJC01035232.1:0-18369 GCA_004026665.1 Murina feae
TGGACAAAAATCATACACCTATGGATGAGGACAGTGGGGGTGGGATAAGGGCAGTGGATGGGGTGGGAACTGGAAGGAGGGGAGCTATGGGGGGGGGGAAGAGAAACAACTGTAATAATATGAACAATAAAAATTTTAAAAAAAAGAACCCAGACTTAGCAGATCGATCTCCTCTGCCTTGACTCCGCTTTCTATATATTGGTGTCACATTCTCCAATTGCATATGGCATTCTCCATAAATTTATTTTTTTAATATATTTTTATTGATTTCAGAGAGGAAGGGAGATGAGAGAGATAGAAATATCAATGATGAGAGAAAATCCTCCTGCATGCCCGCGAGTGAGGATCAAGCCAGCAACCCAGGCATGTACCCTTGACCAGAATCCAGCCTGGGACCCTTCAGTTCATAGGCCAACACTCTACCCACTGAGTCAAATCACAAGGGCGAATTCTCCATAAATTTAATTGCAGAAAGTGCGTCCCCCAGGTTTCTAAGTCATAAACAATAGAATCCACTGCATAAAAAGATTTCCGAAGAAGAAGGATTAATAAAAAAGGATATTAGGTAGTTCACAGAACTTCTGGAAGGGACACAAAACCTAACTTGGCCACCTTGACAAGAACAATGTCCCAGATGACTGAGTGCTGACTTCTAGAGTGGACTGTGCTGGCCCCAAACACTGAGGCCTCCCTTGATCCCCCTTCCTGTGGCTGCAGTCGGAGGTCAACCTGATGTAAGCCTCCACCACCTTCCCACAGAGGCGGGAACACGTCTTTCCTGCTCCCCTTCTTGTGTCTCTAACTGCCAACTTGAAGTTCAAGTCAGGTCTCTATCACTGACAACGCCTAGATCCCTAGCTGAAAGCAATATTGATAAAGCTGGAGTTTGTAACTTCTTAATATTGAGGCAGTTTCTGCCACCCACCAAAATTCATAAGGTGAGTTCCCAAACATAGAAAGGGGATTCAGAGGCAGAGCATTCAAATCACAAATATGTACAATGAGAAACACGGCCACAGACAGCTCAGATTTACATCTTTCCAGCTCTATCTACAACCCCAGAAAAAAGGAACGTCACACCACCTAGTCCACTGCCTCACCCTTAGTAAACACTCCGGAACAGAATCCAGAAGCTTTGACAGATAAGGCCTGATTTCAAGTCCTGGCTTCTGTGCAGGACTGACAACATATTTACAGTATTTTTAATTCTTAATAAACATTTGAGTTTTGTTATGGTGGGGGGGGAGATGAAATTAAAGTCCTTGGTCCTTGTATTTAAAATATGTGCTCCCTGAACTCTTGATTAAAGATGGGCAGGCTGAGCGACTTCACTTGTGTTTAATTCCTGTGGCTGTCTAATTTCTGTTCCATAGGAGAAAGGGAACATACTGTTTCTATTAAATGGAAAGCTGGCATTTTTACCAGTGGACGTTGACTGAAATACAAAATGAGATTCTTAATGTAGGAACAATATGGTAACAGGATGTAAAATTGCTATTGGCACTTAAAGATACATCAGCAGGGTCAAAAGTGGGATAAAAAGAACCCAAAAGACAAGGCAGATGGTAAATACAATCCTTAGTTTCATCAAAAAACAGGGCAGAGAGTTACAGTGCATTCCACAGGGAATGTGGTAACAGAGCAGCAAGCAACCAGTGGAATTTTTATACAGATGCTGCAATTTGCTTTGCTAACACATACTCCTACAGTGAGCACCTCCAGCTTTGATTTCTGCAGAGAGAAAAGAAAAGGGGACATTGGTAACAAGTTTGAAGATAGTAGGACTTTTCAGGAGCCTCTGCATTCCTACATTATTATTATTATTATTATTATTATTATTAATTTATTTGCCTCATGCCAGTTTCAAAAAGTTTTTAGAGGGGAAAACTCCTAAAGGCAGGTCATCTTCAGTTGTCACTGGTGACAGTTTCCCTAATTTGGTGGTAGAATAAAGACATGTTGACTCAGTAGAATTTTCTTCTCAGGAAAGCACCATTCCTGTCTCTTTCTGGTCTAGAGCAAAGGGCAAAAGCCAGAGAGAGATAACATTGCAGGTGTGGATGAAATAACACTCATGCCATTCTAGGTGCAGACAGGAAACTATTTCAGGATTCCAAAGAATGAAAAGACTCAAATTCCTAAAATATAAGGGAAAAAATCATGGTGAATAATGGTTAAAAGAATTTCAGACCTTTGATCTAAAAAATTGATGTTCTGAATGCACTTGGCCATCACAGTGGTTTTACCATTTTAACTGAAGTTGCTGATTGAGGTCATCAGTTCAATAAGAAAGAAAAGTTGGCCAAGCCAGATGTTTACTTGAAGTGTCAATTTTTATTAATACTTAAGATGAACTTAGCCCAGAAAATTCCCCTTATGTTAACACAGTTTATCAATTCTAGGTGTGAGTACTTTTTAGTGGTACTTTAAAATTCTTTGTCAAACTGACGTAAGCAAAAAAAAAAAAGTGGGTGGGAGGAGAAAGTGACTAAAGGGTTGGTAATTTCATAAAGATTTAAAGAGGTGATCTTAGGTGGCAGATGACCTATGGGTTCACAGTCATCTGAATTCTGTATTTCTGTCTCTCAGCTCGACTTTCTGTTGCATTCTTCATCCTCAGGAAGGTTCTATGAGAAAAATACTGGCAGCCAAATCCTACATCATTCTTAAAGCTCTTAATCTTACAGAAATTGAGGGTGTCTTCCATGACAGCTCTGCCAAGATTCCAATTAGCTCACTGTAGGTCTGTGTGCATCTCTGAGCACTGACTGCACGTGGGATTTAAGAAATACTCTGATTGGTCAGGAGCAAGTCACATGACCACCCCTAAAGCCAGAGGACAGGGCAGGGTCAGCCCACTTGCACCACTGAGACTGAGCATAATTAGTGGGGAATAAAAGACATGTGATTCACAAAAGGAGAGACTCTTTGCAGACAGATGTCTCAGTAAGAATGCATTTAAATCATGGGTACATTTTGGAGATTTTGAACTTTTTATGCTCAGCAGTTAAAAGCAAATAGAAACCAAAATTCAAAGAACTTGCCAATGCCTGATTATTTCTCTGAACCTTCTGACTTTCTATCCAACTCTCCACCACCCTACAAATCACTCTATCAAAATTTGCCCACACTTTTTAAGGACCTATTCAAATGCTGCCTCTTTATTCTGTTAGTCCCCCTCTGCGAGTGTCCCCCTCTTCAGTCCCTGTAGCCACACGCACCTGGCACTTACCTTGTCCTGCCTTCATAGGTCTTATACATGCATGGTTTTGCCTTATAACTGTCGCCCCCTATCAGCCACCACCACTAGTCTAAAACTCAGAAAATAATGAGGCAAGAAAAGGAGAAAGAAAGAAAGAAAAAGGCTGCGTAAGTCAGGATGCTCATTGATCCATACTTCCCCCATCGTAACACTTATCTTTCTCTATTGACATGTATTTCTTATCTGTTTCTCTTTAGGATTCAGTTCTTTGAGACCAATGATTTTATGTTATTTAACCATTTCTTTTTTTACAGCTTGCACAAAATAAATACTGGATGGGTGAGTGGATGGATGGATGGATGGATGGATGGATGGATGGATGACTTTATAGAGTTGGTTGTAGGTGACATGAACCTCCCCCTATCCCAATACGAAAGAGTTCTGAAGAATGAAGGGATTGAGATCAGCTAAGTGAGCAACCACAAACTTTGTAGTGGAAAGTATCAAAACTGCATTGAAAATAAATGGGACACAATGCATTTAAATGATGGCCCAAGGGGATCTGGGTTAATATAAGAGAAACCACTTCCTGCTGGTTAAACACCAAAACACTTCTATCATCACTTGCAACTGCTTAAGTTCCCTGAGGACAAGAGGCTAGATGAAATGACATCAGGGACCTTTCTGCAACCCTATCCCCTCACCCCGGCACTGATTCCTTGGAGTTCTCCTTAATTATTTTGGTTTTTTGAAAAATATATTTTTATTTATTTCAAAGAGGAAGGAAGAAAGAGAGAAAGATAGAAATATCAATGATGAGAAAGAATAATTGATTGGCTGCCTTCTGCACATCCCACATTGAGGACTAGTCCACAGTCCAGGCATGTGCCCTGATATGGGATCAAACCATGACCTCGACCACTGAGCCACACCAGCTGGGCTGTTTGAGGTTTTATTGCTGCCTCTTCCTATTACCAGAAAGTCTAAAAACTGCAGTTCCAGATAACTTCTATTTACAGGAAAAACCAGAGGTGAGCATGTTGTAGAGACCTGCCCTTGTCAATTTTGACTGTGGGTCCTTCTCAGTGATCCCCTTCAAGGTTCTACTTGGTTCTCATGAAAAATACTCTAAGAGAAAGACATTTTCTTATATGTTCTGAGAATAAATGAAGCGGCAAACTCATTTTGGAGGCTTTCTTTTTTTCTGACAAGGCTCTTCAAAAAGCAAAAACTAGAAAAACCCTTATCCAATTGCAATTTTTCTGTTTTCCTCCTAGAAATGGCACTGCCTTATTTTTTGTTTTCCATGGTTACCCTCAGATTAGCTCTGGTTCTGAGGTAGCCAACAAGGAAAGAGTGATACAAGGTCACTTGTTTACCTAGGATATATTAGACCCTTGATAACCAATAGTCAATTGATATGCTCTGTTATAAATTATCTTAAAACTATTCTAAGTAATCATTATTTTACTATCTAGAGCCATCACCTTCTTGGCCTAAGGCAGCCTTCTCTTAAATTAAGAGAAAAAAAAGAAAGTGGAAGCTCAACAAACATTGGCTTTTGCACAGAGAGCATTAGACGGCATTGTGGGGGTTTGCAAGTTGAAAAGAACTAAGGTCATCAGTGTTTACACTAACTACTGTAAGCATCAGTTCATCCTTTCAACAAACATTTATTTATCAGCTACTTATATGCCAGGCAGATGACTAGGCCTACAGGAAACACAGTGGAGAAAAAGGTAGAGGCAGTTTCTGCTCTTAAGGAGTAGGTAGTCTCATCAGAAAAAAATGTTAAATAGTAAAACACAAAGAAATATACTATTTTTTAATGTTTTTGTATTGATTGCAGAGAGGAAGAGAGACATAGA
The DNA here is from genome assembly GCA_004026665.1 of Murina feae. Taxonomy (NCBI): domain Eukaryota; kingdom Metazoa; phylum Chordata; class Mammalia; order Chiroptera; family Vespertilionidae; genus Murina; species Murina feae. Next base: position 5,071 of record PVJC01035232.1, read on the forward strand.
AATATCAATGATGAGAGAGAATCATTGATTGGCTGCCTCCTCCATGCCCCCTAATGGGGATCGAGCCCACAACCCGGGCATATGCCCTTACCTGGAATTGAATCCAGGACCCTTCAGTTCACTGACTGATGCTTTATCCACTGAGACAAACTGGCTGGCTAAGTCAGAAATGTATTATTTTAAAGTGTGATTGGAAAGTAAAGAAAAAGGCCTTAAAGCTCTGCCCTATTCTTGAAGAGGGAGGCATAATTAAAAATGTGCTTTCTGAGGAAATGAAGTATAAGTTGGAATAAGCCAACTAAAGAGTTTGGCAAGAGTATTTGAGGCAAAAGAGTAGCTGGTGCAAAAGTCCTAAGGTGGAGAATGAACTATTAGAAGTTGGGACCTCAGGCCTAATAAAGAACGAGAGAGTAGTCGCAGGGGAGAGGTAAGGGAGGCAGGGACCCAATCAGCATTTAAGGACAATGGGAAGCCACCAAAAAGTTTTAAATGGAAACAGTATGATCTATTTTAAGTTTCTAAAGATCATTCTGGGTGCCTTGTGAGAAGGATTGAGTGAGGGCTAAGTGGAAATGGAGGCCTAAAAGGAGAGGATGGCAGAGAGAGATGATGATGACCATGGAGACAGAGAAGTGACATATTTGAGATCTATTTTGGAGACTCAATTCCCTCAACACTAAAGTGGAGTCAGCAACACTTATTTCATGGGGTTGGGAGAATAAAGGAAGACATTGTGTGTGATGAGTTTATAACAATGCTTAACACATTGTAAATGCTCAATAAATGTTAGCTGTTGTTGTTGTCATTATTTTCAGACCAATGGGAGTGATTTGAATAAAAACTCTCTTCTCTAGACAGGGGTTCTAGTGCACAAGAATTAAAATACACATTCTGTATTCAGTACTGTACCAAATGCTGGAGGAACATAAGAAAAATATGAGATATAATTCTGGCACTCAGAACAATCCAAACTCTATGGGTGGAAATGAAGAACTGATAAGATGGGTAGTCATGAAACAAATAGAAGTAATTACTTTATAAATAAAAACTCTTCAAAGGAATAAGAATGTGTCAGCTTTTATACGTAGGGTGAAAATCTGCAGTTGGAACAATGATATTGGAACAGCAGTCTTAATTTGTGCTGAATACTGTTTAAGATTCCTGTTTGCAGACTGTTAAACTACAGCTGGAAGGCTCGGGAGGGTTCAGGGGGAGTTAAGAGGTCAACTGAAGGACTTGTATGCATGCATATAAGCATAATCAATGGACACAAGACACTGGGAGGTAGGAGAGGAGGGGGAAAGATCAAGGGGAAAAAATGGAGACTTATTTAACATTCTTTGTAATAGTTTAAGCAATAAAAATTTAAAAAAATAAAAATAAAATCAATTAAAAAACAAAGATTCCTGCTTGGGCAACTGGCTCAAAACAAAATGAAAAAAGAAAGTTGTAGAACATGTACTAAATACATATTTTTGCTAAAATTATTTACATATGTTTTTGTGCATGTATATGGGTTTGCTTGTGCATAAAAAAATTTAGAACATTTTTTCAATAAAAATATGATAAGAGCCACACATATAATTTAAAATTTTAGTAGCTGCTTTAAGTAAAGAGAAAACTGAAATTAATTTTTAATATTGATATTGAATCCAATTTATCAAAATGTTATTTCAACTCATACTCAATATAAAAATATTAATGAGATATTTTACACTCTTTTTTCATACTAAGCCTTTGAAATCCAGTGAATTATTTTATTTAAAGCACATTATAATTGGACTTGCCAGCTAGTGGCTACAGTATTGGATAATACAATTCTGGAAGCACATATATCAAACTGCAGATAGAGACTGTATTGACCAGGAAATGGGATAGAAGAGAGGGGAAAAAAGGCTATATCTTCCTCTTACTCCTATAAGATTTTTTTAATAGAGAAGATATATTTCATTTTTACTTTTTAACTACATATATTTTTTAAAACTATATGCAACATACAGGTTCCTGAATTTGCTTCTCAGGTGTAGCCAGATAACCCATCCAGATTATAACATCCTTTATATCAAGGGTTCATAATCAAAGGTGTGTAAATAAATACACGCTGATGCCAAACAGATAAATTAAGCCATCAAGTTTATTAAAAATTTACAGTGTGGTCCTAGCCAGTTTGGCTCAGTGGAAAGAGCATCAGCCTGAGAATTGAAGGGTCCCAGGTTTGATTCTGGTCAAGGGCATATACCTCAGTTGCAGGTTCGATCTCTGGCCCTGCTGAGGGCAACCAGTGGATGTGTCTCTCACATTGATGTTTCTCTCTGTGTGTGTTTCTCTCTCCCTTCCAATCTCTCTAAAAATCAAGGGGAAAATATGCCCAGATGAGGATTAACAACAATAAAAAATATACAGTGTGACAAAAAAAAAAATCACGGTGATAGCAAGACCCCATGAAAATTATAAAGAAGCAGGAGGCAAAATTCCTGCCCTTGGATTTAGAATTCTATTGAGAGAAAAGAGTTATAGAAAAATATAGAAAGAACTCAATGCTTCTAATGCCATCATCAAGTAGGCAGTGCAGGGCTGACCATGCAATGGGATTTCAGTAAAAGGAGAGTTGGTGGGAAGCAAAAGGTAAGGAAAGAAGGGAGAGAAGGGAGGAACAAAAGATGCTCACTATAGGCATGTTGGACTAGGTGGATTCCAGGTTCCTCTGTCACTGATGGGTGATGAAAAGGGATAGAGGACAGATGCCGACACCAGAGGACAGATGCCGACACCTCTTGATTCTCCACCTGGTTTATGTAGCTACAGAGGTGAGAGGGCAAAGCAGGTTGGAGTAAAAAAGGATACCATGGCTGCCCTGGCTGGTTTGGCTCAGTGGATAAGAGTGTTGTCCTATGGACTGAAGGGTTCCAGGTTCGATTCTGGCCAAGGGCACATGCCTAGGTTTCGGGCTCGATCCTCAGTGGGGGGTCGTGCCAGAGGCAGCCGATCAATGATTCTCTCTCATCATTGGTGTTTCTATTTCTCTCTCCCTCTCCCTTGCTCTCTAAAATCAATCAAAATATATTTTAAGAAACAGCGATACCATGGGTGTGTGGTTCCCAGGATTCTGGATAACCAGGGTCGCAGTGTAGCGTTGCATATCATGAGCACATTCTTCCAGAACTCTGAGGTATTCCCTCCCCATCTCCTTAATCTGAAAAGTCTCTACTTTATCAAGAAAGAAGAAATTCAGGTACAAAAGAAATCTACTCATATTACCCAATAATAATAATGGCTAATTATGACCAAGCCCTTGCTCACATTGGTTTTACCTGCACTAACTTATTTATATGCCAAATCCTTTGGCATATTTACTATCATCATCCCATTTTACTATCAGCATCCCATATTTACTATCATCATCCCATTTTAAATACTGGAAACTAAGACTCAGGAACATTAAGTAGCTTACCTGCCCAGATTCCCACTGCCTCAAAGGGCTGCAGCTGGTATTTGATATCATCTGAACCCAAGCCAGTGGTCTTGACCACTATGCTATGTCTGATTTCCTTCTTACTGGGTATTGACTGGGTCCCCTGTGAAAATATAGTTAGTATATGAAAAATATTCTTTCAGTTTTCCAGGTAGCCTAGAAACTACATGAGTTCAGAGCTTGGAGAAAATTTTTTGTAGATTTGGTACCTGTCAGAACATGTTCTGATGATTAATGAGCATGTGATTTTAGAAACATGGCTCCAAATTTGATTTCCTTATTATTCTTAGTTTGATCTCCACATTATTCTCAAGAGCATTTGAAAAGAAGGAAGAAAAAAGCAATCTCTTTATGAAACTTTGAGTCATTTTTGAGTCATAGGGAGTATTAATGGGAATTTGGTTCCAAGAACTTCCAAACTTAGTCTCTAGCCTCGAAGCTTCCTTTACATCAGGTTAGTTCTCCTTGACCTGGGCTACACTTTCTTTTGTAAGAAATCCAGCCCCAAACAACCTATGAATATTACCTGCATGGCTGTGTCTGAACTTGAGAACTCTGCAAGAAGCCATGTTTCTTTCATCTACAAACTGAGCCCTTGGGCTTGGAAACTTTCCTACCCATCACAAGCTGATGAGCAGGCTTTGTTGGTTTGTAAGTAAATGAAGCAAAAAGCCAATAAATAGTCTGCCACTCTACTTCCCTCCAAATTCAGGCCTCAGAAAGTGACTATTTCAGTTATAGGAGCTAATTGAGGGAAGTGGGGAAAGAACCATCACGCACAGGGCTCTTCACATGTGTCATTTCACCTTCACAGTGACTGTCCAAGAACTTAGAACAGGTAGGTTATTTTTCTAAAGTGTTGTAGATGGCAAATGGCTGCAAAGCCTGTGTTCATTCCTCAGTACTGAACTGTTTTCTATGAAGGGAGAGGCCAAGAAGAAATATAAACCATTCAGGTCAAAGTAAGAATAAAGGAAGTTTAATCATTCTGACAGTCGGTCTACAAGGATGGACCAGGATGCCTACTATGACCAGCCATGTGCTGGGTGTTATGGTTTAGAAGAAGAAAATTTTGCACAGTTCTATGGTGAAACAGTCCAGTGGTGACGAAGAAAATTGCATAGTCCTAGCTGACACCAGCAGAGTGTGGATAAACAAGGGTATCATTTCTGGAATGGCCAGACTTAGATCAATCCTCAAGGTTAAGACATAAGACAAAGCATGAGGCTTGCAATAATAAAGAAATAATAATAATAATGATAATGGCTAACAATTTTGAGCACTTACAAAGTTCTGAGCATTGCATATGGGCTATCTCATTTAGCCCCACTACAGCTGTATAAGATTGTAGTTATCATCTGCCCTGGCTGGTTTGGCTCAGTGGATAGAGCACCAGCCTGTGGCCTGAAAGGTCCCAGGTTTGATTGTAGACAAGGGCATGTACCTTGGTTGCAGGAACATCCCCAGTGGGAGGTGTGCAGGAGGCAGCTGATTGATGTTTCTCTCTCATCAATGTTTCTAACTCTCTATCTCTCTCCTTTCCTCTCTGTAAAAAATCAATTTAAAAATTTTAAAAAAAGATTGTAGTTATCACTCTCATTTTAAAGAGGAGATAAAGCCAAGTTCAGCCAGCTAGAAATGGAAAAGCTGGGATGTGAACCCAGATCTTTCTTTCTTCAAAGAATATACTTCTTGGGATTTAGAACCAGAGAGGTTCTATACTACTCATTATCTGATGACCTAGAGCAGTGGTTCTCAACCTGTGGGTCACAACCCCTTTGGTGGTCGAACGACCCTTTCACAGGGGTCACCTAAGTACATCCTGCATATCAGATATTTACATTACAATTCATAACAGTAGCAACATTACAGTTATGAAGTAGCAATGAAAATAATTTTATGGTTGGGTCACAACATGAGGAACTGTAGTTAAAGGGCCAGAATGTTGAGAACCACTGACCTAGGTCACGCTATTTAACTTAACTTTTATCAGTTCATCTGAAAAATAAATAAATAAACCTAGTAACACCAACTGAGAGACAGACAGAAGGAGGAAGGAAAAAAGAAATGGAATGCTTTTAATTATAGTAGCTGGAGAGGACAGGGACTATTTGAGCCTCCCATAAGAACAGCAAATGCCCCATTTCTGCCTCAGGAAAACTTGGTTTGCTGTCTCCTTAAGGGAATGAGTGCAGAAGGAAAGGCACCAGAAGGATGTGACCCGCACCACCACTACCACCACTGCTCCCTATAGGCCAGGCTCCAGGGGGCCATTCACAGGGCAATCACTGGTGATTTCCTAGGGCCACAAATGTGGGTACAGGGCATGGACTGGGTGTGAAGTCTTTCCCTAACCTGAGCACTGCCTCAAGGGGGCGAATGTCACAGGAAGCCCAAGTATCTTCTGGGCTCCTATATCCTTTGCACCCTTGTAGCAGATACAGAGGGTATCCACATGACATCAGCGCAAGTCACTTGGCCTAGTTGGTAGAGGGATTTTAAAGGTAACTGGCACCAAAGTGGAGCTGGGGCTGGCAATGTACAACACCCTGATCCTAGCTTGAGCTCCATGGGGGCAAGACTTTGGCTTGTTTACCTTATTTACAATAGAAGACATACACCTAGGCATGCAAGATACAAGAGGAAATGGTATAGCCCTAACCGGTTTGGCTCAGTGGGTAGAGTGTCGGCCTGTGGACTGAAGGGTCCCAGGTTCGATTCTGGTCAAGGGCATGTACCTTGGCAGCTGATCGATGTTTCTAGCTCTCAATCCCTCTCCCTTCCTCTCTGTAAAAAAATCAATAAAATATATTTTTTTTAAAAAAAGAAGAAGAAGAGGAAACGGTATAAATATTCCCCCTAAGGAACTCATGCTCTGGTGGAGTGAGATAAGCATTTAATGTATAATTAAAGGGTTGTGATTAGGGAAGCAAAGGGTCCCATGGAGAGAACACCTGCCATGTTTAGGAGTCAAAAATGCTTTCTAGAGTGAATGGCATCTCCACTGGGACTTGAAAGATGGGTTCGAGTTAGCCAGTTAAAAAACATGACAAGGAGGGTTCAGAGCAGAGGAACAGCACGGGCGAAGTTTCTGAAATGAGAGAACTTGGAACATCAGAGGAAGGAGGAGGAACAATGAAGCTGAAAAAGCAGGCGGCGGCCTTTAAGGCATGTTGGGGGAGTCAGGACTTTATCTTGGGGGCCGTGGAGAGGCCGCTGAAGAGTTCTGAGCAAAAAAGCGACGTGATCATTTAGGAACTGGGCATTTTCAACATCCTCTTCCACACCATTTAAGAAAGGCAATGGCTCTGAAAGCAATTGAGCTTCTCTCCAAAATAACTCTTTTGAGTTTGTTTCACTCCTTCAAGCTATCCGTTATATACGTAGCAGTTGTTGAAATGTCCAAAAATGGAATCATCTTTTTAGAAAAAAAAAAAAGCAAGAAGTTGCTGAAATCTCTATTGACCCATTAGAAGGAAAGAATGTTGCCTTTATTGTGCCATAAAAATAACTGCAGCTCTCCTAGGTCTTCCTTCCCGGATACCTGAGCTGTTCGACCCAACTCATTTTGGTCTTTTGTTTCTTGTTTGTTTGTGTTTGTTTTTGACCTTAAGACAAAATTGTCTTCTAAATATTTCAGCAAGGGCCTGGCTGGTGTGGCTCAGTGCTTGAGCATCTACCTGTAAACCAGGAGGTCATGGTTTAATTCTGGTCAGCGCACATGCCCAGACCCCCAATAGGGGGTGTGCAGGAAGCAGCCGACCAATGGTTCTCTCTCATCATTGATGTTTCCATCTCTCTCCCTCTTCCTACATCTCTGAAATCAATAAAAGTATATTTTAAAATTTTTGATCAATAAAATTTTCAGAAAGGGATTATGGATGAGTTCTACTGCATTTTTTTTTACTTAATAGTATACAGGGGAATTATGAAAGTCATGAATAGTGATAAACATAAAGGAATAATTGGAAAAGAAGGTGTATTTGTTTTCTATGCCGTGTAACAAATTTCCACAAATTTAGAATCAGAAAACAACACACACTTATCTCACAGTGTCAGTGGCTCAGCAGTCAATGCACAAACATGCAAAACCAGCTGGATCCTCTTCTATTAAGGGATCAGCCGGGGCGGGGTTCTCATCTGGAGGTTTGGATGAGAAATGATCCACTTCCAGCCTCCCCGAGGTTGTTGTTAGAATTCACTTCACTGTAGCTGTCCGACTGAGGGCCTAGGCTTCTTGCTGGCTGTGGGCCAAAAGCCACCTTCAGCTTCTAGAGACTTTCCTCAGCTCCTTGTCAGATGGACCTTCTAACATAGCCACTTCCTACTGCAAAGCCAGCAGGGAGAGAACCTCTAGCAAGGCAGAGTCTTACATAACGGAAAGTAATCACAGCAATGACATTTCACACGTTTGCCATGTTCGGTTGTTTAGAAACAAGTTACAGGTCTGCCTACACTCAAGGGAATGGGATTACACAAAGACATGAACACCTTTGTTCAGATGGGGGATCATGGGACTCACCTTAGAGTGTCAGCCACAGATGGGTAGGAAAGGTAAGAAAAAAAAAGGAGCAAGAAGAAAAGAAAAATACAAAGAGAAGGAAGATGTACCTATGTATACATAACATTCATTAACCATGTACTGTACACAAAGTACTGTGCCAGTTATCTTTACATGCATTTTATTATTTAATAGGTAGTTGTTACTACTATTCCCATTTTACAAAAAGAGCAAACCAGGATTCAGAGTACGTAAGTCTCTCAAGTTTACAGAGCATAAAAATGTAAAACAGGAATTCATCTTCATTTGTATTAGATTCCATAACCCGGGTATATAACTACTATGCTGTATTTTAAGAGAGCAGGGAAGGGCTCTCTCGAGAGGAAAGGAGAAGAAAGGGAGAAATGAAAGAGAACAGTTTCCAAACGAATGCAAATTTGTTTCTAAAAAAGTTGGCAATCAATAAGGAAACCTGAAATATATTGGATGGATTTCAGCAGGAAGTAGCCAATTAGAAAAGCATGATGTTGAACTGAAGCCAGGGGAACCATGGACAAGTCTCATGCTTCTGAACCCTTTTCTGGCCCACCTGACTTTTTCAGAACCAAGAGCTAAATACTACAGCCAAGCAGTGCCCAGGACCCTGGAGACACCCAGCTCATCCAGGCAGCGTCCTCCACCCATGTTCTGCCAAATTTCTGTAGGGGAGCATCTGGGCCCGGGCGGCTGGGCCAGAGCCTGCACTTGTTTTTCACGGCTCATTTGCAATGTTCCGTTCTATTCCTGGGCACTCATTCCTTCCCAACAGACACTGGAGCTCACTTTCCCAATAGTCACTTTAACAAGATGGCTCCGAAAGTGCTGCTCGGTATCAGTCCTCAGAAATTAGAATTTTCCAGCGCTTGTTCTAAGAAGGATGGCTGAACATGGCACACGCCTCACTCCCCTCTTAATGTCTTAAAGGGGCAGCTGCAGGCACCATGGGAAACCTCCTCATGCATACACAAGATGACTCACAACAGTGGGGGAAAGGAAGGGTTTAGAAATTGGATCCCTCTTGCACCATCCAGGACAGGCAGGTTGGCTAGTCCCAGGGCTCACCCCAACTGCCTGTACTACATATTTGATTTGACAATGCCTCTCCCCCTCCCCCCCCACACACACACCCAGGAGCATTGCCTAGAGGGAGAGATGAGTAAAACCATTGATCCTATGATTCACAGTCAACCCTGCTGGAGTCTAACCAAGCAATAAGCTTGTATTGAGTTCAGACTTTATGCAGAGCGCTGGACCCTCAGTGGAAAGTCAAAGAAAACAGAAGATATTGTGTTCTCATGCTTTTTGCAAGCTGGGGGCTAAAGAAAAATCCCTGCTCTGTAGCTCACATTCCTTATCTGAAAATGGGGATAACAAGAGGACCTTCTTCCTGGGCTGTTATAAAACTTAGATGAGATATTGACCAATACTGAATAATTGACCAATAAATGTCACTTATAATAGAGTGAACAGTATATAAAATGCATAACTGTGCAGCTCTAGTAAGAGAGTTCACATACACACCAATAAAGAACTTTTCTTTGCATATAGTGGGATTTTAGCAAATATTTATGAAATGTTAATTGACCTGGAATATTAAGCAACTACAACAGAAAAGCCAATCACGTAATGCTTCACAGAGAGCAATCATTAATAAAGGCCCGATGCTGCAGAGAAAAGAGGCCAGTTATCAGCTTAGGCTGGCTACTTCCCTGAGCTTCATATTTCTTTGCCTATAAACTAACAGTAATACCTGCTTCATAGGCTGATTGGAAGGATTGAATGAGATAATGCATCTACATGCACTTTTAGCCCAGTTCCTGAACCACAGCAAACACTCACTAAGTGGTGACTTTTATTGTTTTATAAACTAGTGGAGTTAAGAAGGGAACACAAAAGGGGATTTTATGAAATGCGCTTGCCTATAAGCTAAAATCAGCAACTGCTTAGAAACCATCTTGCAATAGTTTCACACCCCAAATTGAGAGAGAGAGAGAATGCCTCATTCATGTGCCTGATTGGGAATTTGAATACTCTTGTTCTAACTAGAAAAGTCAATGGAAAATGGAAGATATTAGTCACTGACTGATAGAATATCTGAGCAGGATAGAATCTTAGATCAAATCAACCAGAAGTGATTGAGCCTCCATCACCCAGTTAGCCCAAGCAAGCCTAAAACAGGAAACAGAATCCCACATGCCTAAGCCATCTAGTCGACAGCTAGGCTCTCTAACCAGTTCTCCCCATGGCTATCCAAGATCAAGGTCACTTGAAACCTTCTAGAGCTGACCCACTGTATGAATGTTGGGCTAGTCCCGTCATTTCCACCAGTGCTTTATAATAATAAAACATGTTGAAATAGAAAGTCTCTCTAAGACACCTTCACCCACTCACCACTTTCCTGAGGCTGTCTTATATCCATATGTGTCTATACACACACCAGGCAAAGGAAGAACGTGTTACAGTGAAATGCATTTATGTCATAACTAGAGGCCTGGTGCACAAAAATTTGTGCACTCGGGTTGGGGAGGGGGTCCTCTCAGCCCGGCCTGTGCCCTCTCGCAGACTGGGACCGCTTGGGGGATGTCCACCTGCTGGCATGCCTGGCCAGCCTGGGTGAGGGGCAGAGGGCTGTTTTAGGCTGCCCACAGTCCCTTCAGTGTTCGGGTCCCTACTGGGGTGCCTGGCTGCAAATAGGTATCTGGGATTTATTCAACTTCTATAATTGAAACTTTGTTGCCTTGGTCCCCTGCTTGAAGCCTGGGTTGCTCCTGGCAACCCAAGGTCCCAGCCTGGCAGGTATCTGGGGTTTGTTTATCTTCTATAATTGAAACTTTGTAGGCTTGAGTAGAGCTCAGGGCCCATAGGGCCCTGGCTTCCTCCATTGCCCAGGGCAACTCCAGCTCAGTGGCTGCTGTCATCTTAGTTGAGTTAATTTGCATATTTTCTCCTGATTGGTTGGTGGGTGTGGCTTGTGGGCATGGCTTGTGGGTGTAACAGAGTGAGGGTCAATTTGCATATTACTCTTTTATTAGATTAGATTCCAGCACATGGCCTAGGCTAATCCGCACCCTCATTACATCGACAGATGAAAAAGCTGAGGCTTAGTGAAGGTCACCTGGGCATTTAGAGCAAGCAACAGGTGAGCTGGGACCAGAACCAAATCTTCTGATTGCTAGCCCATCACCTATACTTTCGTTGTGATGCATATGTTTACTATTTCTCCGCATACTAAGAGGACAGGAACTAACAGGTGTTCAATATCAACTGTATGCTGTTAAGGCTTTGCTTACATTAAATTCTTATCACATGCCTGCGATAATAAAAGCTATCATTTATTGAATACTTACTATATGCCAAGTACTGTTGTAGGGGCTTTACATGTATTTGCACAAGGTACCCAGCCAAGGGGGTACACTGAAGGTGGAATCCAGCCTCTACTTACCAAGCCCTGGAATAGGACCACATCAGCTCCTCTGTAGGAGTGCCTCTTTGTGTAACTCATCTGCCCAAAGAAATGCCTTTTCAACATATATACAAAGGCAAGGATAGATGTGCGGTGGAGGCCTTCACAGCATTCTCATATGGCTGTTCCTATTATATTCACTTGCCGAGATGTCACAGCTAGTTATTGGTAGAGGCATGATAGGGTAGGAGGTCTGACCCTTATCCCTTCCATGGCCTTCCTGAGAGGCAGCTTGAGATAGGCTCTAATATTACATACACCTTGAGGATATAATTCTGACCGCCTTGTTCACTGACATAGCCCCAGTGTCTAGAACGGTACTAGCACACGCATGCATTCAGTAAATTTTGTTGACTGATTGATCCCCGTTTTACAGGTCAGAGTGTCAAAGAAGCTAAATGACTTGCTCAAGTCACACCAATAGTAAAGATACAGTTGGGATTTGAATGCAAATTGCTCTGACTCGTTCTTTCCATAACATTCTGTCATTCTTAAGCGTTTGTTGAATTTATTGAACTCTAATTATGTGCTCAGGAATGTGGGGCTACCAATTAATAAGATTTACTTCCTACTCTCAAGAAACTGGAATTCCAATTGTCAGCCAGAATATATTCCCAGAATTATATTTTCTGATTTCCTCAATCAAAGCAAGTCCAAATGGTATAAATCCATGGTTCCTATTAAGCCAAGAATGCCTGTCCTATCTCCTAAACCCAGGATTATAAAAGGGGACCACCAAAGTCCATTGGCCTGGTGTATTCGTAGGACATTGTTGTAGAATGAATTAAAGCTGTGCAAACTTGGTATAGCCAAATCCCCATCTTAGCTTCTCTAATTCTTTTGAAGTTATGTCCACAGGTGAGTTTTTATACATCTCTCCATGCCCTCTTGCTTTCTCCTCTAAGAGCTTGCAAAACATGAGATACTTAAGTTAGAAAACTAGGCTGGGAAAGTTGTGCTTCTAGAGTAGTAGGCATGTTCTGATCAGAAACATAAATCAGAGTTTACCTCCTTTTCCTAGGTGATTTTGTTATCCATAATATTTAGGAGGCCAGAAATGGTTAGGAGATGTGGTGTTTTTTTTAAAAAAAAAAAAAAAGCTCTAACTTCATTAACTGAATTCCACAGAACTATGTGAGCAATCTCTCAATAATCCTACATCAATACAAGAGAAGTTGTAACTAGTTCGCTTAGTATAATTATAGGGCAGCTTTCTGCCAAGTTTTAAAGATAGACTTTAAAATGTGGTGTGTGTGTTTTCATTTGCCTCCTGCTGTATGTGGGGAGCGGCTCAGGCTCCTGGGATATTGGCCAGAGCTAAGCAGAGGCCAACTAGAGAGAGGCACCAAGATTTGGTTCTTGCTTTCCTGTGCTTGAACTGCTGGGAGCACAGATATCTTACCAGAATGCTCTCCAGCAGAAAGCTCAGGGCCTAGAATCACTACCTAAACCTTTCTATCTATAGATGAGAGGATTGCTAAAGCCATGGACTTGGTAAGATTATGGCAAGGTGTACAGCACAAAGCTTCAGCTTGTGCACTAGAACAATAGATCCCAAAGCGTGGTCCTAGACCAGCAGAACTAACATCACTGGGAACTGGTTAGAAATGTAAATTATTGAGCCCCACCCAAAAAATGAGTAAAAAATTCTGGGAGTGGGGCTCAGGAATCTGTGTCTCAACAACATCCCTCCTGGTAAATCTGAAGCACCCTAAAATTTGAAAACCTCTGCTCTAGGTACATGATGTTGAAAAGCATTATCCAACCAGCTTTGTCCAGGAGATGAGGGTTCTAACTTTTAAAGAGAGATTTACATATGTAAAT
>PVJC01035233.1:0-18365 GCA_004026665.1 Murina feae
CACCCCGAGTGCACAAATTTTTGTGCACCGGGCCCCTAGTATACATATAAAAGCAAATATTCTTCCTCAGATTAGACCTCATAGAAAACAGTAAAGGGATTCCAAAATGTGGGTGGAGTAAGTGGAAGCTAAATTGATACACTCTCAGGACCAAACTGGAGTTACAAATAAAATACAGAAAAAAAAAATCCTGAAAAACAGTCATGGAGTACACACAGATAAGAATACAAACTGGGACAAATTCCTCTCTAAGCCACATGAGTTACGGGTTTTCAACACTTCCTTGGAAAAGAGAGGACAGAATCCACATGTTTTACTGGCAATGTTGTATGTGCACAACGATGCATACAATATTCACACTAATAAGTGAAGCTTCAGTCATTTTCAGCAAACAGCTTTGGGCTTTTGGTTTGTTTAGGGGTTTTATTGTTGTTTATTTTCTTTTTTCCACTACCATTTACCTCCTCTATGCCCTCCTCCAAGCAAATCGCATGGGTATGATTTCAGCTGGGAAATGTACTATGTCGGTGATCTGACACAGTAACATCGCGTTATGTTAGAAACCGTTTTGAAGCATAAATTTTAACTCAGGCATATTTTCTCACAAAGAGTGTGAACAGCATACTGCAATCTAAAATCCTCTTATTTAGTCTGTTTTGTTGTTCACACCTACAGAGTTACAGGGTGATTGTATTGGATGGATGTATTTTTTATTGCTCTTTCACTGGATTTAAATAACTTCTTTACTCCATTAATCATTTACACTTACACAATCTCCAGTAGAATATCAATATGTGTGGTTTGAGTTATTTAAACAATGTGTGAGAGAAATGTAAACAAGGAAAGCATCAAAAAAAAAAAAATCTAAGCCTGTACTAATGGAACCACTTCATTCTTAATTATGCAGACCTCAAGTTGTCTAGTTCAGGGTATAGAGTACATTCCTCCCAACGCTCTGTAACCACCAACCTCTCCTCCCCACACTTGTTTGCCGTCTGGAGTTGCTTGCCTTATCTATTCACCTTCGATGAAGTTCTATAGTTGTGCCACAGTGATAAAACTCACCTATTATTAAAAAGTGCCCTGCAGAAAATTATACAACATGTTATTCATATAAATGTGTGCAAATAAAAAATATAGAAGGCAATTGTATTTTCACAGTATCTTAAGGCTGGAAACTGGAAATAAGGTTAGACAAATAGCATTTTATATGTGATCATGATGTAAAGGACTTATGTAGCATGCTCAGTGGTTCCCTATACAATCCCCAAGGACATAATGCTATCAAATTTTGTAAATGAGCAAGTCACTCAAAATTAAACAGCCAGCAAGAAGTAAAGTCTGCATTTAAACTTAGCCCACCCAACCTTAAACTTTCCCATATTTTTCTCTAGTATTTTTTTACAGGTACTATAATGAATCTGTGCTTTCCTACTAACGTATTTTACGTTAAATAATTTGGGATAAGCATTTTTTAAATTTCACTAATGAAACATACATATTAACTTTATGAGTTAGTAATATATAATCACTATGGAAAATTTAGAAGACACAGAATATTATACAACGTTAAAAATAATTCAGCAGAAAATCACTGTGAAAATTTGGTGTACAACATTTAATGAATATTCTGAAAAATAAAAGAGGGATAATTTTTCTATATTCTAGAATATCATTTAATAACTTCATAATTTTCCATTTTAGGAATGTGTCATAGTAATTTTAACACTCCCCGCCCTCATATTTTTATTTATTTATTTAATTTTTTGCACATCAAAATTGTTTCTAAAGGTTGGCTATTAAAAATGCTATAGTGAGCCTTGGGGCTGGCTCAGTTGGTTGGAATGTCATCCCATAAACCATACACCAGGTTCAATTCCCAGTCAAGGCACATTCCTAGGTTGTAGGTAACCCGTCTTGTTTCTCTCTCAAATTGATGTTTCTTCTCTCTCTCTCTCTCTCTCTCTCTCTCTCTCTCTCTCTCTCTCCCTCGCCCTCTCTGAAATCAATAAACCTATCTTCCAGTGATATTTTAAAATGTTTTTTAATAAATTAAACAAATAAAAATAAAACTGCTATAGTGATATCTCGGTATATATTTTTATGCCCATCTCTATTTTTTTAATATAAACTTTCAAAAAAGAACATATGTAATCTTAGAGATTGCATACATAATCCCAAAAGGTGTAACAAAAAAGTTTACTAAATTGCACTATTAGCAATAGTGCCTGTTTCTCAATAGTTTTTTTTAAATATAAGGAATAATTTATACTCACCAGAACAGAAAATCTTATCTTGTTTTGATTTGTAACTCTTTGATCATTAGTAAGTTAAAAAAAATTTTAGCCTATTGGTATTTCCTTGCATGTGAGTTGTTTTCCCTATCCTTTGCCCATTTTCCTACTGAGGAGGAACCCTCCCCAGAGGGTTTTATAATAGCATTCCATTCAGACCTGTTATTTTCTCTCAGTGCGCCAGTTTTGCCTTACGATTAAGATTTAGAAAATCCCACCTTGTTGAGGTAGCTTTTCTAGTCTCCTAGTATTATAGAATTCTAGTATAAAATGTTTGGAATCAGACATCCTGGGTTTGAATCCAAGCTCAAATACTAGGCTGAATATGGGACCTTGAGTAAGTCACTTTTTTCTCCAAGGCTTACTTTCTTCTTCTTTTTTTTTTTTTCTTTTGGTAAAATGTATATAATAATTTTACCTATGACATTAGTATATATAGGACCTGATGTAATAAGTACTTGGTAAACTTGATTATTGTTTGTATTGGTGTTGGTCTTATTATTATTAAATCACTAGGGGCCCAGTGCACAAAAATCTGTGCACTCAGGGCAAGGGGGTCCTCAGCCTGGCCTGTGCCATCGCCATCTCACAGTCTGTCACCTCTTGGGGGATATCCACCTGCTGGCGTGCCTAACCAGCCTGGGTGAGGGGCTGATGGCTGTTTGCAGGCTGGCCAAGCCCCCCAGTGGGAACCCTGACCCCATGGGGGTGTGGCCAGCCTGGGTGAGGGGCTGAGGGATGTTTTCAGGCTGCTCATATCCCTTTCAGGGTTTGGGTCCCTACTGGGGTGCCTGGCCAGCCTGGATGAGGGCTGAGGGCCGTTTTCAGGCTGGCCACAACCCCTTCAAGGTTAAGGTCTCTACCGGACTCTGAGTGGCCAGATTATTATGACCACCTGACATTTGTAGGCAAATTAGCTATAATTTTGCACTGAAGTTGCTAGAGGGCCAGACCATTATAAATAGGGAAGCAGGTTGTTTACCACGACAGTAGAAGTGATTTTTTTCTGAAGATATGGATAAACAACGCGATTTAACAGCCTTTGAACGTGGGATGATTGTTGGCACTTGGAGCCATGGAGCAAGTGTCGGCAAAACAGCCAAAGGCCTGTTTGAACACCTTTGCTGTCTGCAGTTACCAAGATAAAACGTCTCCAATTCTCACAGGAACACAAGGATTGGACAGTCAAGCATTGGAAAAGTCATGTGGTTGATGAATCACGTTTCCAGTTGCATCATGCAGATGGCAGAGTGAGAATTTGGCAGAAACAGCATAAAAGCATGCACCCCACATGCATGAGTACAACCCTTCAAGCTGGTGGGGGCAGTGTTATGGTTTGGGGCATGTTTCCCTGGCATGACTTGGGCCCTTTAATTCTTGTGGAACAAAGTCTGAATAGCACAACCTACCTAAGTATCGTTGCTGATCAAGTTCATCCTATCATGTTGATGGTGTATGCCAATGGAGATGGCTTCTTCCAACAAGACAACGTGCCATGCCACGGTGCTCGTATTGTGCAGGAGTGGTTTTAAGAACATGAGGGAGACTTTACCTTGCTTAGGTGGCTCCCACAATCACCAGATCTCAATCCAATTGAGCATTTGTGGGACGAAGTTAAAAGAGCCATCAGGCAGCTGGTTCCGAAACCATCAAATATCACAAAACTGGACAGTGCTGTTCATCAGGCATGGGGTCAGATTCCTCTCATTACCTTTCAATATCTCATGGAGTCAATGCCAAGAAGAATCGCTACAGTATTGAAGGCAAAAGGTGTCCCAACGAAGTACTAATGGGGTGGTCATAATAATCTGGTGTCTCTCTCTCTCTCTCTCTCTCTCTCTCTCTCTCTCTCTCTCTCTCTCTATATATATATATATATATATATATATATATATATATATATATATATATATATATATTTAAAAAATTAAGAAAGAAATCCTGACTATGATCCCAACACCCATTGTAATGGAACACAGGTAGATTTTATGTGCTAACCAAAACAGGCTAGAAAGAGTCACTGTGTAGTTCTAGTAGAACAAGCCAAATGTTTGAAGGGTAATGAAGTCATGATGACAGTCAATATCATTCATCTTCCATGGATTTTAAATCTTTGCTGAGAAAGCATGTACCAATAAGAGGAAATTATTGGCTATTAAGTTAATTGAAGTCAAATTCAATGAATTCTGCTATTAACCAAAATTTGAATGATTTCTTATTTCCCCAAGATGACAAAATATAAATCAAATATATGTTTGTGAGGCTTAGGCAGCTCAAATTAATATTCCTAATAACCATTTCATCCTAGTTTTTAAAATTCTACCTAAGTCTTAGAGCAGAATGGTAGCCAGTGGAGATTTTTATCCTTCAGGGGTTTACAATATAATGAAAGTATTTTTTTAAAAGTGAAAGCACAAATGAACAAATATTTAAAAACAAACTGTTATCAGTGCTAGGAAGGAAATCAACAGTGGCTGAGACAGAGAATCTACAGGTAGCCTTCATAGACAGGATGTTAGACGGAGCTTAGTGAAGGCCAGTGAGGCCTGTACAGTGACCCAGCAAGCGACAGGAGCCTCACATAGGGCCAGAGAGGCAAACAAGCTATGCCTTACATGGCCTTAGGGTAGAAAGGAGTTGGATTAATGTGAACCATAGTGGAAAGTTCTTGAAGGGCTTTAATCAGGGGATCATCATGCAAGGATATTTCAAAGGACACCATGGTGTTATCAGTGGGAAGCCTTCCCCGAGGGAAAAGAGATTCCTTGAATAGAAAAGTGTGAAGTATAGTACTTTCTTAGCTAACTTATGAACTATGAAAATTCTGAACTGGATATTAAATACATCTATGAGTCATATACATTAAACCAAATTATACTCAGTGTTGTCGTTTTTTGTGTTTTTTTGTTTTGTTTTTTTTTGTGGGCAAATGATAGGTGTCCATAATGCAAATGAAGAAATGAAGAGATTGCAGAGAAAGGACAGCCAAGGGCAAAACTAAGGAAATTTGTGATGCTGTACAGCTGGAGAGCCTTAAAGTTAAAACAGGAATCCTATCTAATAAAGAAGGAATATGCTAATTAACACTCACACTGTCACAAAGATGTCAGCACCCACAGCCAATAAGGAGGGAATAAGCTAATTGACTTCCTCATCCTCAAAGATGGCAGCACCCACAGCCACAAGATGGTGATACCCAGTCCCCTCAGCCCCACTGGCATGGCAGGCTGGCCTTGCCGAGCACCTGCTTCCAGAGTCCTTCATTTCCCTCAGCCCCCCAACCACCCAGGGCTGGCCCAAGGCACAAGCAAGCCTTGGATGATAGCTGCCCAGCCACCCAAAGCAGCTTGAGGCTCAGGTAACCAGGGCAATTTGAGGTTTGTGCTGCTGGCAGTGACAGCAGCAGAGGTATGATCACTGGGTCACTTCCCGCCCCTGAGAGCTCCTGGACTGTGAGAGGGGGCAGGCCGGGCTGAGCGACCCCAACTCCAGTGCATGAATTTTCATGCACCAGGCCTCTATTATAAAGAATAAAGATAAAATGAAATGAAAATGATGGCTGGAATTACCTGAAAGCTACAGGAATATTGAAAGTGCATTTTTATTGACCTTACTTCCAAAAATGAGAGGCTAAGAATCTGGAATAGGTAAGGTTATAAGAATACATTGGTGACAAGTAAACCACAGAGGAGAAATTCCTCTTCAAAACAAAACAAATAAATGACGCTGCCACCTAAACATTTTTTATTACTACTTTGCCACTAAACGGGTCTGGGGGAGGAAATGTGCAGCTTTTTCTTCTAGTAAAGCATGGTGATTTGATTCTGTGAAGTATAAATCCACTTGTTTTCACAGAGAACCTCTCTCAGGCGATCACTACAGTGCACAAGCTTATTCAAAGTCTCTCAGGGTTCATCTGTGCCTCAGCATAAGAGGCAGAAAATGACTTCTTTATTCTTGAATTAAGAGAAGATAAAAAAGAAACAGATAATGAAGAAAATGATAGCTCACTTGGTTATAACTATTTTTCAAGGAACTAGAAAATGAGACTGAGTACTGACACTTTGGGATTTGTTTTCAGTTTATTTTTAATGCTTAAATTTTTATTATAGAAAATTTCAAAAATATGGAAATTAAACAGAATGATATAATAAGCTCTATATACTTTACCCAATCAATTGTCAATATCCTGTCATTCTTTTGTCATCTAGACCTTCACTCACTTTTTAAACCATTTTGAAACTATTGTGTTTTGTACTTTGAAGGTTTGAACTTTTTTATGTTTGTGCAACATTAATTCTTAACTAGGGGCCTGGTGCACAAAAATTTGTGCACTCGGGAAGTCCCTCAGCCCGGCCTGTGCCCTCTCACAGTCTGGGACCCCTCTGGGGATGTCCACCTGCTGGCATGCCTGACCAGCCTGGGTGAGGGGCTTATGGCTGTTTGCAGGCTGGTCAAGCACCCCAGTGGGAATCCTGACCTCACGGAGGTGTGGCCAGCCTGGGTGAGGAGCTGAGGGCTGTTTACAGGCTGCCCACAGCCCCTTCAAGGTTTGGGTTCCTACTGGGGTACCTGGCCAGCCTGGATGAGGAGCTGAGGGGCGTTTTCAGGCTGGCCAAGCCCCCCAGTAATGTCCCTCACCCCATTGGGTTGTGACCAGCATGGATGACGGACTTAGGGGTGCTTTCAGACTTTCAAGTTGCCCACAGCTCCCATTGACCCAATGTCCCAGCAAGGCTGGCTGGAAGCAGGTTTCGGGGTTTGTTTATCTTCTATAATTGATGCACTGTTCCTTTAAGCTAAGGCTTAGTAACGAAACCTCCTCTGCTTCACCACGTGGCTTCTATAATGAGACAGTGTTACCCTTAGTAGTCAGGCCAGGTCTGCTGGCTATAATTGAGACTTTGTTGCAAATATGTTTTGCCTGGAGCCAGGATAAGCCAAGCCGCCCGCAAACAGTTTCAGTTTCACTCCTGCTGCAATGGAAACTGCCATTTACTCAGGTCCGTGAGTGGCGGCCTCCATGTTGGCTGGGCTAATTTGCATACAGTCACTCTGATTGGCTGGTGTGCGTGGCTTACCCATCCCGAAGAGATGGTTAATTTTAATATCACGCTTTTATTAGTTTAGATAAGGGGATCCTATCATCTAGGCAGTGTTATCCAACATTAGCTTATTTATGGCTAAGATTAACTTGAGGATTTGAAAGCAATGGAGGTAAAACAGAAAAAGCCTTTCTTGTCCTGCTTGTGTTTTATTCTGATTGAACTTGAAAATGGAATGGTTTGAATCTTTAAGAAGGGTCCTGGAATGGGAACGTTGGGGGATTGGACTTCTTCTGCTGTTATTGTGACCTGAACTGCTCTGTGACTCAGTTTTCTCATTTGTAACTTGAGTTGACTGAATGCTATACTCCTTGAAGCAGGTCCTTCTTCCCAAGTTGCTTATACTTCTATGTACAAAAAGTGACCTCTGCACTCCTCTTCATTACCCAGTACCCTTCAAGGCAAGGCACAGTTCATAATTCCCATCTTGCTGTTAGACCCAATTTAATTCAATGCACCCAAAACTTTATGAGGGCTGATTATTTGCCAGACACTGTTCTAGGTATTTACAATACAGAAGTGAACAAAACTGACCCAAATCCCCGCATTATTAAGTGAGGTATCACACATTTCAATGAGGTGTCACACAATAAAAATGGTAATTCAAATATGTAATAGTAAGCATTATGTTAGGTTATAAGTGCTAAAGAAAAAAAATCTAAGCAAGAAAGAGGAATATTAACTGTGTATGTGATGTGTGGATGATGAGAAATAAAAGGTAGGTGGGATGGTCAGAAAGGGCCTCCGTTTAGAAGGTAAATTTGGAACCAAGATCTGAAAAGAATAAGGAAGCTGGTGATGTCCATATCTCAGAGAAGAGCATTCTGGACAGAGGGGACCTTAATTACAAAGATCTCATGATGGATTCTGACTACTGTTTAAGGCTGGTGAGGAGGCAGGTATGGCCAGAACCCCGTGAACAAAGAACGGGTAAACTGTTGGGTATGGCCAGCAAATTGCGAAGGGCCTCGTAAATCTTGTACAGCACTGGATTTTACTCTGAGTGAAATGGGAAATCATTGAGGTCAAAAGAGCTGGTAGGATCTGATTTATGTTGTAACAAGGTCAGCACTCTGGCTAAGAAGAGAGCAGAAATGAGGAGGTCAATTAGGCTACTGCCATTATCCAGATTAGACATTAGGGAACTTGCTGGTAGTGCGAGTGGTGTAAAAAGGGTTAGATTCTGGATCTGTTTTGAAGGTATGGATGACAGGATTTGCTGACAGGTTTGCTGGTCTCCTGGGGGCATGAGGGCTCAGGGTGTAATAGTGCCTAACTACCACCTCTAATACACGTGCAATCCATAAATGTCCAGTAGACCCCTCACTCAATCCCTCTCCACCTGCCTCACTGTCTGCCTGCTTCACCTTTTTTCTGTCTCACATTCTCCATGTGTACTTGTCTAGGTATGAAGCATCATCAATGGAAATGTCCACACATAATTTTCAGACAGTGAAAAAGAAACTCTCTTCATCCTTGTCTTTCAATGCTACTCTATTGTGGGACCCTTCAGATTTTTCTGAAACTGCATAGCATTTCAAAGTACATGTGGAGCATAAAGAAGATCTTGTCTGACGTTTTGTTTTATAGGTATGGACACTTAGATAAAATACGTTAGATGACTCACCTACAGGACAGGAAAGAGGAGAAATAAATAGCATGGAGTTCTCAAATACAAGGAGTAAACATATGGCAATTATGTGAGTAAATGACATAGTTTTAAATCCCAAAAAAGAAAACAAATAACAGAGTACCAACAGAAGTGCTGTATACATACCCAGAGAGGACAAGTGAGTGGGATCAAAGGCAGTATTTTTGACATGATGGCAAAAGAGTCAACTCATTGTGCAAAGCTTTTGTTAACAGTTTTATGATTCAACAGTTTTTCAGTTAATAGTTTTTAAACACTGATCTTTAATTTATTTTTGTTAATACCTCAGGATTTTTTAAATTTGTGGAAATTAAAGTAGAACACTTACACAACTTTGTACTGTTAGTCTGAACAACCAATGAAAATGGTTTCTAAAACAAAAGTATTCAATCTCTATTTTGTTTGCAAAATCAAGCCTGTATACCTCATTTACTTTTCAATAAACTAACTTGGAACAGAACAAAATTCAAAGCATTGCTCTTATTTAGATTTTTATATCATTTGAAAATATTTTAATTAGTGTCAATTTGTGTTGATTTTTCAAAGTTAAATAGCTTCAAAATTATGTTGTAAAAAAGTTCTAGCTTTATTATTTGATTAATTTCAGTTTTTGTGAACATTTTACATTAATGAACATATGCATATAAATGTAAGCAAAGCCTTAAAGATATATTTTCCCCCATAAATCTATACCAATAAAAGCATAATATGCAAATCAACCGAACTGCTGAACAGCAGAATGACCTTTCAGATGACCACACTGTGACACACATTGGTGCCAGACCTGCCAAGCGGGTGCTCTTGAGATTAGTTGGGGGGCCCCACCATTGCCCCACAGAAGGAGGCCCATGCCAGCCAAGTGATCACACCCCACACCTGTCACCCACAGAGGGAGGCGACTTGTGGTGGGGGTGGGGGACAGTGCCACACAGATGGCAAGCAGTGGCAGTGGGGCCAGCTGCTGGTAGATGGGGGAAGGAAAGCCCCAAGAGGCCCTGATCACTGGCCAGCCCTAGGGACTCTACCCAAGGGGTCCCAGATTGTGAGAGGGTGTAGGCCAGGCTGAGAGACACTCCCTGTGCTTGAATTTTGTGCACTGGGCCTCTAGTTTATATATAAGTATGAAGAAAATACCTGTTTATCTTAACTCAGGCACCATCCATGCCTAACTAGAACCTTTAAAATAATGCAAGAAAATAGTTCTTAGCTATTGCATTACTTAATGGTAAGGAAAAATACAGAAAAAAATACCCAAACTAGTTTACACTTAATCTTAACCTTTCTGGGTTTTAGTTTTTTTTAATCTGAAAAACTGAGTTATTATACTTGCCTTGGATACCTAATTGAATGGTTATAATGATCAAATGAGATAATGCCTTTGAAACGCCCTGATACATTATGACAATGCTAGTAGTATAAGCTTTCAGAAAACATGATCAATTTCTCTTTTCCCTGATGGGAAACGAGTGTTTCCATGTTCTTTAAATAAAATCTGTGTCTCTATGCTTGACATTTTAAAGAAGTAGGCCACATCCTGTGTGCTAGAAGAGAAATATGGTGAGTTTTTCTCAAATTCCTAAAATTAAATTTGATTTCACTACGGTGGCTATTTTGCTGTCTATTAATGAGCACAGGTGTTCCTTGAAACAGCACTGCACTCCAAAACCCTGGGCCTGGGACCAGCACTGGTAGACCTGGGTGCCTGAAGAAGAAAGTTCCTTAACCTGAGGGCAGAAATGGGCACCTGGTAGACTTACCATTGAAATTCAATTACATGTTATTGAATCACAATGGAGAAAATCCATAGGAGGCAAAGCTCCAAAACTCCTCTACAGTGGAACTTCCTTCCCAAAACACTAAAAACCAATTTTAAACACTTACTGTTTCCAAAATAGTGCTGTAAATGAATAGGCTATCAAGGGACAGCTACAATTATGTGCTTTCACATCACGTGAACACACTCACTATACCAGAGTGACACTTTAACCACCTCCAAGTCAAGTCAACGTCCTCCAGAAATAAAGCCAACATGGCTTCATGTCATGAATCATTCTGAAAAACA
Organism: Murina feae; assembly: GCA_004026665.1. Lineage (NCBI taxonomy): Eukaryota > Metazoa > Chordata > Mammalia > Chiroptera > Vespertilionidae > Murina > Murina feae. The sequence continues at coordinate 11,113 of PVJC01035233.1, forward strand.
TTCACTTTCCTGCTGTTGGCCATTTTAGGACACCTTTTCGATTTTATTTCAACATCACATTTTTGTTTTGTTATTAAAATCTTTGTTCAGGTATGGGTCTAAGTTTCTATAGTCCCTGTAACTGATCACCTGACTGATTTTATCTTAAACAGCAGTAGTGTAAAGATGACCAATTAAGCCACCACGCATATTAGTGAATATCCCTGATTTTTCTGGCAAGGTGTTTTAGGGGATATAAAAGCATAAGAGACATGGTTCGTACTTTCAAAGTGTTTGCAAACTAGTTGGGAAAAGAAAATAAAAATGTAAAAAATGTAATACAACTAGGGTCATAGGAGAGTATGGCCAAATTTCAAGAACTGACATAAGAGAAGGAATCTCATTTGCATGAGATTAGAATTAGAATCTCCAAGGAAGCGACCTATGACAATGTATTTTGAAAGCTCCCAAGAAGATTTTGAGGGAGGATCAGATTTGAAAGCTGCTAATATTTCACTTTCTCTTCTTACATCTCTCCTTCAAGTAATCTGTTTAGTAGTCTTGCTACCTGAAAGAAGCCTGCGCTGTCTCTCCCCTTTGAAATCTGTTCTTAAATATTTCAAAGCAAAATTCTTTACTGACTAATGTCCAGTTTCCTTCAGCCATCTGTTCCGCTAATAGTTAAGATATTGTTCCTGATGTTGGCATCTTTGCTTTAGTATAATCCTAAAGCATATTTCTTCAATTATAAAAGCATTATTTCTTATTTTAACTGTCTAATACTTTTTTCTTATGTAGACTATGTTCAGGTATAAGTATATTGCGTTGTAGATAACAATGAAAAAGATTATTTTCTCCCCTTTATCATACTGTTTAAAGGGGAGTTGTTCCTCAATTCAATCTCATTTTCCTTTAAATAGCCGTGATGCTTTAAAGTGTCTTTTTTTTTCTTTGTCTTTTATTGAGGAGGTGGAGAGAAATTTCTGCCCATTTATATGACAATAATTCAAGCATTTGTGCAAATTTTCTTACATGGAATGCTCTTCACATTTAACCTCTGCTCTATTTGTACTTCTGCATCGTACAATCACAGGAAATGAGGAAGATAAACGAAATTGTCTCAGCAATCAGAAGTCATTCTTTAAACAATCTATCTGAATATCATTTGGAAGGCAGTCTACACAAATGACAACTCCTCTGCTTGCTCAGGGTGACATGTAAATTACGCATGCAATTTCCTTACAACTTGTCAGTCACCTTGCTTTTATTCCAGAGGAATTCAAGCAGTTATGGCACCTTGAGATGAGAAATAAGTAATGCAAGACCATGGGATAGTTTTGTTTTGTCTTTCTGTTCAGGTTTCCCTAATGGTCCTTCGCTGAGACAGTCCTGACAGATATGGCAATTGTCACCTGCTGGTTTGCTGGAGAAACCCTGCCTTGGGGGTTCTTTGAAAACCTCACACATCTCATAAGAAACCTAAAAAGTATTCATTTGAAAATGATATAAGAACCGCCCAGTGCATAGAAATAAATTAAAAGGTCAAGCTTGGGCGCTTGGGGTTTTCTTTCTATTTGCTGGGATTTTTGACAGTTATTTTTGGAAATTTTAAGAGGTGCAATAGTAATCTGCGTTAATTGGTCAAAAAAGGGAAACTGACTAGGGCAAAATTGAAACACATGGTAGTTACTTGAAAGCATTTGGAATGCTATATTGTCCTGTCATTGTTTGTTTTTTAAAGGAAGTGAAAGTGGCATATAAATTTGGGTTCACGGACACACATCTATATGCTGGAGATGGCCCACTGCCTGGAAGGAGCCGTGGGTGCATCTCTCCCCAACTCCAGTTGAGTGACTGTACGTTAATAGGTTGAAATGGGCTATCGAGGCATATTTACTCAACAAAAATTAGCAAATGCAGCAAATCAGTTTGTTTATTTGCTTGTGTTCTCATAGAGCCAGTTGTTAAACTAGGAGCCGCTCCTCACTGCCTCAACAGGGCATGTTTTCCCAAATTGCCATGACTATGGCTGCACTCTTCACATTTATCTAAAATATTAATGCAGAATCATTCAAAAAATGTTCAATTTGTATTTAGCTTTTATTCTCAATTTCTTTCCCAGAGGGTGGCAGCATGGTGCAATGCAAAGTACCTGGGGCTTTGTACTGAGAGGTCTGTCCTTTTGCCTCTTTGATCTTGGCAAAGTCAGTTAAACTCACTGAGCCAAAAATACCTTCTCTCTGAAGTGATGATAGTAATACTACCATGAGGATTAAATAGGACGATGTAGATAAAGCATGTAGCCAGGTCTGACAAAGAATCAAGTTGAGTCAAGGGGAGCCCACAATAGGAGCAACCTTTCCTAGGATCATGGACTAGTGGAGTTCAATATTTGAAGGGTCCTCCAGAAAAGTTTTACTTCCTAATCTCATAAAATCAAAATCTACAACCTGGATGAGATCTTCAGGAAAGTTCCATATCTTCATTTCATAGAGAAGGTCATTGACATTACATGAGTGATTGAAGGCTTAGGTTTCCTTAGTCCTTCACAGAGTTCAACTGAACTCTCTATACCCTCCTATGGTAAGGTAGCATTACCTGGCTTCTAGGTTAATAATGAAACTATTTCTTCTCTTTCCTCTCCTTGGCCTTCTCTTCTTTATTTACTTTTTCCTTCTCTGTTTTTCTCAATTCAATTTCATTTGATTTTGGTTTTATTAAGTTGCTCTGGTGCCTTGGGGAAAGTAGATTACTTGACTGAAATTAGAACTTCTGCAAAACCACATTTTACTGCATGTGAAGCCTTGTATGCTGAAAGACACTAATGCACATGTTAGGTGAACCAAAGAGATGTGAGTAGATGAGGAAACCTGTAGAAGATGACCCATGGAAAAAAAGAATTTGTTTAATAGCTGACTACTTAGGAAGAGCAAGAACAAAAGTCCTATTTTCTGAAAGCCTATTATGTACCAGCTTATATGCTAGTAAATTCATGATTGGTTTACTTCTAGATATTATATTTTCTATTTCACAGATGAGGACATTAAGGCTGAGGGACCTTGAGCTGACTTACCCATGTTACACGATCCATTCATGGTGGAGTTATGATTCAAGACTAAGGTGCCCATTTACTGTCTTTTTTCTCAATACCAAGCTAGTCAAATCAGAATATACATCTCTCACTGTATTCATTTTCCTTCATGATTTGAAGGACATTGTAAGTAATAAGCTCTGTTGAGTTCAGTTTATTTAAACAGATATATTTTTGGCCATAGTTTAAAATTTCTAGAAATTATTTTAGTTTCTACTTCCAAGGAATGTTTTCATTTTAAGAGGTTGTACAAGCCATCTGAGTCACTACGACAATAAGGATCCTTACTTCAGGTAACATACAGATTTACATAGTGCATTCTGCTAAATTTTGGTTTTATGAGATGAGAATCGTCTGAAGGACTCTGGATGGAATAGAGAAAGGCCACTGAGGGCTTTAAAGGACATGAGAAGGAAAGTGGAAGGTATGACAGCAAATTGCACTCACTTCACAATTTTGTCCTGGTTCAGCCCAAGCAAAGCAGGAGACCCCATATACACCCCATTTATGTCTATCTGACGGGATCCACAAGATGAAGTAGTTATGGAAAAGCATGAGCCTCTGGAGAAGATTAAAGATCACAATTCAGCCTGAAGTAGGATAGCACATCCTGAGATCACAAATTCAGTTCCATGCAGGACAGCTGTCAGCCCAGGAATGTATTGATGTCCACTCAGTACAGAAAACACTTCTGCTTGTATGTTGTTCTCTACAGTTGTATGAAGCAAGTTATCATGTGGATTGTGAATGCATGACAAATTATCTTCAGGGAACTGAGAAATTACATAGGGATGACCTTCCATGTGCTTGGTTTGATTCTGAGACTTGTGAATGAAAATAATAGGGAAGGGGAAATTTATTTGTTGCTTCATCACTGATAGGTATTTAAGTGTAAGCTGTTGTTTTGATTGGGCCTATTGGAACATGATGGCCAGTTTTACATCAGGATAATAGACTCAGAATACACAATGTCATGAGCTGAAAAGCAGTAAAGGAAACTATTATAATAATGAAGCTACTATTTATTGTGTGCTTATTTTAGAGCAGTGTCTGGTGCATGACAAATATTTGGTGATCATGATGCGTAGGAGGAAGAGGAGGAGGATTCTGATGGAGATGATAGCCATGGTGGTGATCATGATGATGATAATTATGTCATGGTAACGGCGGTGTTGATGATGACACTGCGGTGTTGATGGTGACAATGTGATAAGGGTGGCGGTACTGATGGTGTGCCAGGCACTGATTAGCACTCTATAGTCATCATTTCATTTCACAACTGAGAACTCCATGCAACAGATATTACCACTGTTTTACAAATGAATAATTTGTCTAGTACCATGCAGCTAGGAAGTGGTGAAGTCAGGATTACTAAAGCCTGTCTTTGACACCAAGCTATATTTAAAGGCCATTCTTTTTTTAAAAAAAGAGTTTTAAAATAGATTTTTAGAGAAAGAGGAAGGGAGAGGGAGAGAGAAAAAACATCAATTGGCTGCCTCCCACACACACCCCTACTGGGGATGTAACTCAAAACTCAGACATGTGCCCTGACCAGGAATGGAACCTTGCAACCTCTCAGTACATGGGATGATGCTCAACCACCTGAGCCACACTGGCCAGGGATAAGGGTCATTCTTAAAGCACCTGTTTGGCTGGTTAGTCAAGAAAAATCCAGAGTAGGAATTTTCTTTTTACTTTTCTTTTCTTAGAATGAGATAATCAAACTTTATTGCCTATGATATTATGCATGCATGACCATACATGTAATTATCTTCAAGTAGAATTGGGATACTTTTGACAGTAACTAAAAATGTATTTATTTAGCATAAATAGTCAAAACCAGATGAGCTGTGTCTTTTTTATAGGAAGTATAATGCAGCCTATGAGCCAGAGATCCAGGCTCTGCAAATATTAACCACAGTTCCCAACTCAAAAGTAATCAATACTCAGACCCAATGTACAACTGCAATATGCTGATCATTTAATCCACACTCCCACAAATCATCAAACCTAGGATTTTTTTTTTCCTATTAGGAGAAACAATTTATGTAATTAAAAAAAAGAAGAGAATTTTCTCAAGGTTTTGATTGTCTGTAGTTTGTAGATATAACTATAATTATCATGTAGAATTTTCCCATAATCAGATAACATCTATTTATTTGATTTGATTTTATATAAGCACAATATCCTACCTACCCTTAGCATACACTTAACTGGCAAGTACATTGAATACTTAAAAGAAATTTTAAGAATACGTATCTCAGAATTTAAGGAACTGATCCATGGAAATATTTAGAAAAAGACAGCAATTTATACAGAAAGCAGGTATAATTGATTTTGAAGCATGGATATTTAATTTATTGCTAAAATGCAAGCTGGCTTTTTAAAAATTGTGTAATTTTTACTCTCTGCCTGCCAGGCAGCTATCACAAAGGTCTCAAGAGATCATACATTGCAGACCTAATAATAAAGCAATATATGGAGTCATGACTAGTTGAACAGTAGTTGGGGCAGCTTCCTTGTCTGACTAAATCATCTATAGCTCTGAAAGCTTGAATGAAAGTACCTGAAAGGTAGCTTTTAATGGTATGCCATTAGTGGTGCTTTTTCACCCCGAAGTATCTCTGATGAGATGGAAAACTGATCAGATAACACAGAGTATTTGCTTCTCACTTGTTAATGACAACAACAATAATAATAAAAAATAAAATTCAATATTTAGTGAGTTTCAGGAATTATAGTAAGTACTTAACACAGATTCTCAAGATGCAACTATGAGATGGGTCAGGAAACTGAGGCACAGAGAAATTAAGTGACTTGCCCTTGCTCATATATCTTGAAAGTGGCAGAGAAATCCTTTAAACCCAAAGTCAGCAAACGGAGCCCCTCAAACGGAGCCTTCAGGCAGTTTGCAATAATAGAAAGCAAAGCCGTAACAACATTTGTATGCATGCATATGAACATAACAACCGGACACACATGAGGGGCAGGGGTGGATGGGAGGGCGTGTGTTGGGGGTTGGGGCCAGCCAGGAGAGGTCAATGGAGGAAAAAGGAGACTTATGTAATACATTAAACAATAAAGAACTTTAAAAAAGAATAAAAAATATAGATCTCTTTCTCCATTATCTTCAATGTGTATATATATATATATATATATATATATATATATATATATTGAGATATTCAACTACTAATAGGAAATAGTATATGATATCTTATTAGGAAATAAGATACGATATCTGCCCTAACCAGTTTGGCTCAGTGGTTAGAGCCTTGGCCTGCGGACTGAAAGGTCCCAGGTTTGATTCCAGTCAAGGGCATGTACCTTGGTTGCGGGCACATCCCAGTAGGAGGTGTGCAGGAAGCAACTGATAGATGTTTCTCTCTCATTGATGTTTCTAGCTCTCTATCCCTCTCCCTTCCTCTCTGTAAAAAAATCAATAAAGTATATTTTAAAAAAAGATGAGATATCTAATTCACAGATATGATATCTAATAGCACAGACTGAGTGGAGTCCTAATCTAGAAACTTTCATTTATTCGTTTTCTGACCTTTGGTGAATTACTTAATGTATTTAGACTTCAGTTTCCTCAATGGTTAAGTGGTAGTTATAGTGCTTTATAGAGTTATTGTGAGAATTTAAAAAGCATGCTAATGTGAGAGCTGTATATTAGTAGTATTATTCCTAGAGCTGCTGTTGTAATATCCATATGTCTTACTAGAAAAGGGGCAGATTCATGTGCATAGTGTTAGCGGGGAGTTCTTGAAGGATGATTAAATTGGAGATGAAGAAAGGAAGGGGAGGGAGTTATTTTAGGAAACAGTTTCAAAGCCCCAGATGTGAGAAAGACCCTAACAGGACCAAAGGTTTCACATAAGACAAAATAGAAATCAGATGACCTGGACTATTATTTACAACCAGAAGTCCGGTGCATGAAATTCATGCACAGGTGGGGTCCCTCAGGATGGCCTGCCAAGATCAGACCCTATCTCACGCCCCCAGCCTCACAGCCCCACAGCCCCACCTGGCACCTTGCCTTGGCCTGGCACCACCCACTCGCCCTGGTCACCGTCTGTGGGGTGATCGGGCCCCCACTCACATCCACCTTGGCCTGACACTCTCCGCTCAACTGCTCCACCATCCCACCATGGTCCCAGGGTCCAGCAGTGCCTCCACTGCT